>BQNB010151503.1:0-13322 GCA_026074375.1 Tanacetum coccineum | reverse complement strand
CATATATATATATAGGGAAGAGATCAAGCGAGAAGAAAAATTATAATGAGAAGAATAAGAAAGATTTATAGCCACACATTTTAAATAGGAAAGAGAATTTTAAGGGGAGATGAATGTATTTTTACAGGTGCATCTGAAATGTGTGGTTGTGGTTTCTTCTTATCATTCTCATTATAAGATTGTGGTTTCTTCTTATCATTTTCATTATAAGTTTTCTTCTCATTTGATCCTTACTCTCTATATATATATATATTACATTATATATAACAGGAGGCATTTGACTATTTAATGTCACGTCATAATGCCATGTCATCATGCGCGCCATGTCATTATTTTTATGCCAACTTTTTTTCCTTTTTTTTTTTTGCAAATTCGGTTTTAAATTTTTTTGGGCATTTGACCATTTAATGCCACATTCTTATGCACGCATTCATGCGCGCCATGTTATTTTTTTATGTCATCTTTTTTTTTCTTTTTTTTTTGCAAATTCGGTTTTAAATTTTTTTTTGTATAAATTTCAGATTTTATAAAAAGTATGTCCATTGCAAGATTTAAACTTGGGTCTGCTAATTCACAAACAAGCACCTCAACCAATGGAGCAAGCCAGAAGTTGTGATATACAAAATATACTAAGTTAAATTTGGAAGATATATTTAATATCCTCACAAAACCCTAATATCATTGTTTCGTATCTTCATAAATGTATTCATTGCTGTGAGGTTGTTCGTTCTAAAATCCCAATATCAATCAATCAACAACCCTAATCTAATCCCTTAATACCGAGATTGATGACGGTGGCATTGAGGAGGTAATCTTCTTTTAAATTACCGATTTTAGTTATTATATATGTATGAATTATGAAAAGTAGTAACATCATGTGGTATTCTTTTTGAAAAGATTATTACTTTGACAACTGCAGGTTCAAGTTAGTTTCTTACATTAGACTCCATTTTTATTTTTGCTCATTTGTTTATCTACTTTTCTTTTTCATCTTCTCAGAACTTGGTGGACCTCGCTGGTTCAGAAAGAGCTGCAAAAACTGGTGCAAAAGGTGTTAGATTAAAAGAAGGTTCCTATATTAACAAGAGTTTGATGACACTTGGAAATGTAATAAAAAAGCTAAGTGAAGGCACAGAGAGCCAAGGGTAGGTTCAGATGTCCCAAAGTATAATCTTGTAATTCTTGGCAGATTCTAATAAGATATATTAATGTCTAATGCTATACTTCATATTTGAGTGTTTAATATATCTCCACTTTGGACGGCCTAAGTGGCCGCCTGGACGTTAATCACCTCCTCTCCCCGTTTGCAAGTTAAGGCTACTTAATAGGCTACCTAGGGTTTAAGCATCCTCTGCATTTTAGATTAGCAACCGGTGAGTTTTTCTAAACTTATGTTCCTGAACTCAGTATCCCAGCCGCACCGGAGTTCAAAGTTCCTTCCACTATCAATGATGTATTGTTGTCTTGTCTGTAAATGCTTAATATTCCAATAACTACTGCAATTCCTATTAGTGTCGTGAAAGAGAAAAATATCAACATGATGACTGTTTACATATTTTTCTATTTTGCCTGACTTGTCACTTTCAGAAGTTGGAATATCAGATAAACGCATTTTTAAAGGACGGAAGTGGAAGTAATAAAATAAATACCTGAGCGATGCATCCACCAAGTCCCATGCCTTCAAAGAATTGATGAAATGACAAGGCTACAAGTAGTGACTTTATTGTAAAGATACTTTGTAAAGCCCCCATTGATAGTCCAATTATCACCGAATAAAGCATGTACATATATATAATGATAACATCTAAGAAATGAGTTAAACAGGTTCGACTTTAGTCTTCGTGAAATCTGTCACAAAACAAAAGTGAATTTACGTTATTATAAAGTCAAGACAATATAGTCACCAATATTTTCAATACAAATACATGAGCATATGAAATACGACATGTTACTTCATGAAGTAATGCTTTAACAAACTATAGGACCAGTAATTAAAATTTGAGCCACTTGCAACCTAGTTTTATCAGAAATTTTCAGACTTGCAATACATACATGTGATATATGCGTCTATGTGCTTAGTTTTTAAGAGATCACCGTATCTGGAGTCACGAGTTTTTCTAGATTAAGTCATACGATCACATGTGATATATGCGTCTATGTGCTTAGAATAAGAAGTTGTCATCCGTTTGTTTGAGATACCTATGTATGTATATTAAGAAGATTCTGTATCAATTTTTTTCTATTCAATTGCAATATACAACGAAACACCATTTAACATGTCTTTAATCAATGCAGATAAAGAGCGAGATGTCTACATTGACGTTTCTTAACCATCCTAACGTCATTAGATTGCACAAGGTGCGTATCCACAATCAATATGCAACAATGTTACTAAGTTTTATATGCTTCTGGAATATGTTACTGTAGGTGAATTGTTTTGCACAATTGTAAACCATCCGCCCCTTAGCTATGTACCATTCTTTTCTTATTGCATGTTACCCATGTATTTTTTATGCTAGGCATCAAATGGGAAGCTACTTGAGTCAAACGCCAGGAAGTCATTTCGATAACTGATCGACGGTGTCACTTACTGTCACGACAAAGGTGTTTTACACCGTAACCTCAAGGTTTGATTCCCACTAGCATGACATTGGACACTATAAATATTCCTTGATTGGTCTATACTAAAAAAAATATTTGCAGCTAGACAATGTGCTTGTGGATTCTAAGGGACACATCAAGATATCTTATTTTGGCTTTAGTGCATTGCCCCAACAATTTAGAGTGAGTTACCTGACCGCCACGTACATATACATACATACATACATATATATATATATATATATATATATATATATATATATATTGTATGCATCATATTAGTTATTAATGTGTGTTGCGATAAAAATAATAGGAAGATGGGTTACTATATACAATGTGTGGAAGTCCTAATTATAACTATGTTGCTCCTGAGACCCTATCTAATAGAGGATATGATGTAGCTGCATTGGATCATATTTCAAAGGCTTAAACTCAGTTGCATATGGATCTTAGCTTGTGGTTACAATGGTTGTTGGTCACAAACTTGAAGAGTTGAGCTAGAATGATCAGCACATCCAAAGAAATATCACAGGCTTGTCTGGTTTATCGTGTTATATTACACACATTAACAAGTTATTAATCAGTGTATGCATGGTCTTAGTCGCCAATCTCAACTTAGAATGTTCAGCTTATTAAGAGGTAAAAGAAATCTTTCTAGGATATGGATGGCAAATTAAATGTATTCTAGACTAAATGTTAGTGATAATTTTGATTGCATCTTTAACTCAACCCATCTCTTTGCAACTATTACCTTTGCTGGTAGCTTATTTGACAATGACAGAAATGAGCTTGATTCTTCTAATGCATAGTTTTAGCCCGGCTCAGTTGAGCCAGGTCCTGTATTTACCAAAATCATTTTTCTGCAGATAAAAAATAAGTGCCCTTATGTCATGAGAGTATTAAATAAAATCACAAGATCTTATATATAGTTATAGTAGTATCGATTAATATTGCTAATCTAAATTTAACTTTATATTTACTATCTATAATGTGAATAATATAGCAAGCTTTCTATTGCTGGGATTTTTATTTGCTTAATATGTCTTTATTTCTTTACTGCAGAAAGAACTTGCTCAGCTCACATCCGTGTGTGAAAGACACATTGGGACACAGTCTGGTGGAATGGACCAGGTACATATGTAGCCCATGAAGCAATAAACTTTTTGATTAACTAAATGCACTTATTAGATATGACGGCACTTACATGTCGTCCAGAAAATGGACACCATCACGACAGAATCCCACTGATATACCGATTCTCCATATATATAGTTCCCGTTAGAAATACTCCCACACCCGACTTCAAATATCCATTGCTTTAGCATATCACAGTTGTGTCTTTTTAACCATAAACATGAAAAGTGCATCCTTCAGAATCTTAAATATCTGGTCTTTTCCATTAAAATTGAAAACTGTTTTAAACTAATTTAAATGATTCTGATTACTACCGTGGTAAGATTAACACACAAGGAATATGATATGTGTACAAGTAAAACCACCGCTAATTAATTGTTATTCATAAATGAGGTATGACAACTGGTTGTGAACAACTTTCAGCCATGAAGTCATAGGTTGGTTGGTGAAATGGCAACTAGCGTAGTTTGGGCTGCTTTGGTAGTCCAATATTCTTTTTTTTAATATGCATAAGCACAACACAAGTGCTAGATCAAATGTAATTGTTTATGTACTTATGTACAATTAAATGGCTCAAGCATAACAAAGAGACATTATCATGACATTATGATAATGTACTCTTTTTTAAATATAAAAGAACAATCCCATGAATAACTATAAAACCAGTTTAAAATAAAATAATCGTTGTGTGTATATCAGACCCTCTCAGCCTTGATATCCGCTTCAACGTCTATAGTGGAAGAGCCGGTGTCCTTCACCCCTGCATCGACATAGCTGCATTTGACACCAAGCTTCGACAATCTGCATAAAAAACTCATTAGATATAATGTCTGCAATCATATTTGAGAATTCAGGTTCAAATTACTTGCAGAATAGCTAGAAAGGAAACATATCAAATGGATCAAAGGACCGACCAAAAGGTATTTTCAATGAATTAACACTTCTGTTTGTCATAGCTGGGATCTGCAGAACTGTTTATGAAGGAATCAAAGTTTTTAATACATGGAAATGGTAAGGACAATCCTCCAACTGGATTCATGTTTGAGAAGCAGCAAATGCGTGGATTATATTTCAATAAGTCTCCTGCAAAGGTAATTTTTACATCATACCTTATCTTCTGCGTGAATTTTTGTTTATAGTAACAACTACATCTTTGTGTTTTTCATAAAACTATATAAGTATAAAATAATTGTATGTATAGGACGGTTCCTACTAGGGAGTAGGGACTAGCGCGATGTGTTGAAAAAAAACCTATTTTGAAAGTGTTAACCAAATGAATGGGCTTTCATTGGCCAGTTAAGAAAATCCAATTGAACATGTGTTTCTAGAAGAATCCAAATGAGCACGTATTTTTAGTATGGGTCGAGTCAATAGCGTTATATAAGCCAAAGGCCAAGGACCTACACTTGTGCTCCAAATTGTAACTATCTTTTTTAATTTATCTTTCTCATCTGTAACAAGCTTTCTTTTTCTCTCTTTTCATTTGTGAAAATCTTTATCAGGTGTCATACGGGTCTGAATTGAGCAACCGTGGTCCAACATTTGATATGGACATGTTAAATTTTATGGATGTTAATTTGTTATGTGGTCATATGTTCTGAAATTTGTGCTACTTTCCAGGAGGTTCATGCGCCAATCATGAGTGTATGGGGTGTGAAATTGGCAGTCATTGCTGCGTTTGTCGCTTTATCATTGGCTAGCATTGTAAGTTGTTTGGATCAGAGTACTAATCATCAGTTTTCCAAGATTTTTCATTTTCCGTCCCTCTGAAATCGTAATCTTATTATTTACAAGGCATTATGTACTAGGATTCAACCTGGTTTGGAACAACAAATAGTTCTTCCTCGAGACTCATATCTACAGGTTCGAATTCATGTGGTAATTTGTCAACTACAAAGCATTTCAAGTCTTAAACTGTCATTTCTCCTGCAGAGTTATTTCAAAGGGAGTATCTGAGAATTGGCCCGCCACTATATTTCGTGGTGAAAAACTATAACTACAGGTATACGGTTTTGTTTTGGTTCTCTTTATGCACACTGCTAACTTTTTGCACATTGCTATCCATATAAAATATGGAGTAACTGAGAATTGGCCCGCCACTATATTTCATGGTGAAAAACTATAATTACAGGTTTACGGTTTTGTTTGGTTCTCTTTATGCACACTGTTAACTTTTTGCACTTTGCTATCCATAGAAAATATGTGATTAACTATATCTTTTTGATTTCCCAGCACAAAATCAAGACATACCAATTAGTTGTGCTCCATTAACCATTGCGATTCGGACTCCCTTTTAAATGAGGTATGCCTGATGTTATTACATATTGTAGTCCCTTCATACTGCTAGGGCAAAGGCCCGTTAAATGATTCAACACTCATTATGTTATCTTTTTATTTGTTAATTCACTTCTAAATTTTGCAGTAGCTGATTACTTTTCTGCCGATTATTTTAATATAAGTTTTATGTTTGCGGTATCTATTCTAACTCTTAATACTTGATTTTATCTACTTGCTTCCAGGCCATGTTGGTTCATGCAGTTTGCGCATTACATAATCTGCCCACACAGATCTGAATATCAAATTCCAGTCTCATCGCAGCAGGTTTGCCAGTTTCCTCTTTGATATTACTATCATTCGGTTCGTCATGTGGTAGGTGTTAGTATTATTATATGCTTGTTTTCTGCTCTTGAGAGTTTGCTAATAAATGTATATGATTTTTGTTCTTTATGGTTAGTGAAGTCTGGCAGCCTAAATATAGAATGTGTTTTCATGGCTGCATAGTATACCTCCTCAGATTATATATGACTTATTGCATTTATGTGATTTCACATAAGTTGATGTATATTAGATGATTTTGAGGATAACTAAACCATTCTTCTAATCTTTAATGATCAACTTATTGTTCCCTTCTAAGAGTTTGGAATATCCAGGTTTTTCTTAGTCCATGATGAGTTTTGAGATTACTTTTTCTTCCACTCTTGCTAAAGTATGACTCATACTTGCAAAAATTAGGGCATTCTTTGGCGTAGTCAAACTTGCACTTAACAACTCTAATAATCAATGTATCAATGATTTAGACCTATAACTTTTGTTGTCACAGTGATCGGGTTCCATAAACAACTCTAATAATCAACAACGATCCTGTCAAAACAATGTCATAACAAATATTGGACCTAAGTTGGTTTGAGTTTTTATTATTAGATAATCAATATATCGAGTAATAGAAATGAGTGTGAACTGTTTGACCATTATACACCATTATCTGAATTTAAACGACGTGTTAGGTTTTATTTAACTGTAATCATGCTAATTTCTTGTGCCATTTTTACAAGCTGACGGAGAACTGTAGAGACGCTGCTCCAACATACATGAATAAGATATTTACGAGAGATGAATATGCGAGGCGCTCTGAAATCAAGAGTGAGTAGCAAAAAACAATCGAAGGTTCACTGCTACAACAAAGACGAAAACTACATAAATTACACTACAAAAGTTGTGGTATACAAAAAAGTTGTATATAGGCTTTAAATTTATAATGTTTATTTTGTTTTGTATTTTCTACAAACTCTCATACATCAATTCACATATGAGTTTAATTAATTTAGTTATAAAATGTTGTTATAAATATTTACACGAGCGTCTATCTGTATCAATTAAATTCATGAAGCTCACCCGTCCATCGGACATGGCGTGAACATTATCCCTTTTTTTCATCCAGTTTTTGTGTTTAAGAAATTTGTCGTTATTTATGATTTATATATGTTTATTTAAAATTCGTCAAATTTCTGAAGCTAACTCAACCATCTACCAAGAATTAACAAAACAAAAAAAATTGTATACAATAATTACAAGTCATGGTCATGCCCACCCCACGAGCAGCTTAGCCACTAGTATATATAATATATATACTATAATAAAATATATAAATATACTATTATATAAAGAATATAATAATAGTATATAATAAAAATTATAATAAATATAAAAAATAATATATATTTATAAAATATATTGAAATAAGTATATATAAATATATATAATAATACTATTAAAATATATATATATATATATAAAGTTAATTACGAATATATAAAATTTGGTAAACATCTCCAATCAAAATTATGAAAACTTTAATATTCCATCAACACGGTTAACTTGGTAAACATCTCCAATCAAAATTATGCAAGCTAGCTGATTGAATTATTTGTATATATTTCCGAAATTGTGTATTATTCCAGCGTATTATACCATTTCCTAAATTACATTCAATACATTCAATATTCAACATTTCCATTTACTCCATGCGTATTATTCCACATGTATTGTGTATCCTACATTCCTAAATTACAATCAATATTCAACATTTTCATTTACTCCATGCGTATTATTCCACCGGTATATTGTGTATTGTGTGTCCTACATTCCTAAATTACATTCAATACTCAAGTTCAATACTTAAGATAGTTTATGACTTTCTCGAAATGTAATCATATCTTTTTGGCGAGTGCTCAAAATGTAATCATATCTTTTTGGCAATATGTCTTTCTCGATGAATGCTCTAATATTTTATGACTTTCTAGGCGAGTGCTCAAAATAGTCAAATATAGTAGAGCCACAAAGTGTTAAAAGTTGAAACTTCACTTCAGAATCTAAAAAATAAGTAAAAACAAATGTTAGTATTACAACTCAAATTCATTAAAAAAAGAGGAATGCTACATCCACAAAAAGATTCACAAAAGAAGTTTAACAAAATGATGTGGCATGCATTAATAGGGAGATGTTAATCAAAAAGGAAGAAAGAGAAATGACCAAAAAGATTTTGATTGGATACATGTCATTTTGTGGAAATTTTGTGGAAGTTATTTTGTGGATGTAGCAATTTTCTTAAAGAAAGTACAAAAAAGCTGCAAAACTTAACAGAATATATAGTCCATAAAATAAACAAAAAATATTATCCCAAGATTTTTTTGGCAACTCATTAGCAGCTACATTTTTTCCAGCGACTCATCAGCGGCAACAGCAGTTTTTCCGACAGCTATATGACGGAGGAATTTTTTTCCAGCACCTGTTGAAAAGAAAAGTTTATAAAAACATAGATCTACAACTAAAATGTACAAATCTATAAACAAAACCTTCAAAACATAAATAATAGTCATAAATATATTATAAAACTCAAAAAATACCTCATATCTTAAAAACCTCTTTTGATGGTCGTGAATTTTGACGGTCTCTTTTCTGTGGTGGTTGGGCTCACAGCGGAGTGGTGGCTTCAATGGTGCTTTGATTTTTCCGGCGAGTTTGATTTTTCCGGCGTAGTATGCGGCTGCTAACACAAAAAAAATAGTAAAAACTTAGATCTAAACTTAAAACCATAGATCTATACTTAATAAATCGCAAATCTACATTTTTAATCTATGGATAAATAAAAACACAATAAATCTAAATATAAAAACTATAGATATATAAAAATATCCTTAAAAGTTAATTAATTGTCAAAACCTATAAAAATAACTTAAAAATACCTCAAAACTTTATTAATTCCGTGGTATGGTGGTGGGGTCATGACCGGCAGTTTGGTGACGACAGCGGTGGGGAGGAGGGACGGTGGTGGAGGAGGTTTCCGGTTTTGCCACGTCATAGGGTGGTGACGACGGTTAGGGTGTGTTTAATAGGCTAGAGAGATAAAGAGGAGAGGTATTAGGATAAGAGAGAGATAAGAGGATATGTGTGTGTTTTTTTGTTTTGATATGTGATGGTTTGGTGTGTGTGAGGTTTATATACGAGCAAAGATTCCTATAAAGAGTATAGATGAATGAGCCAGCCATTATTACCTTCCAACCTTCCAAAAATAGGATTAAGTTTCCACTTTTCACTTTTTAAGATTTGTATCAAAATGCTTTATATATTAGTATAGAAGTATAGATAATATATGTTTTCAACAAATTTGACCGATTCTTCCAGTAGTTTCCTATTTAGATATACCTTTTCATAATATGATTTCTAATGTGGTGTGATAGAGTAGATTATATACAAACCAAATCAACCCATTTTAGGTAAATGGGTTAAAACTTCTACCTTTATCACACAATACAAATGTCTAAGGTCTACTAACAGTGTATACCATCTTCCCTCCTATTATAATGGGAAAATTGTTTATCTAATAAAGCTATTAAAGATATCCAATTAAGCGATATGGTGTATGTGCGCTGAATTTAATAAATGTACTTTAATAATTGCATTATGGAGGAAACTTATTTTGATCATTTTTACTAAAAGGTTATTAGTAATTTAGTTGGCTATCATATGAGCTTACCCGCTTTGAAGAGGCTTGGAAAGCATCTCCTTGAACCAATGGAATTTAAACCAATGCACATGAATCATTTGACTTCCGTAAGAAACTTTTCAAAACAAAACATGAACAGTTTGGAAGATGCACCACATTATAACATTTCTTATTTCCATAATATCACAATTAAATTCATGATATAACATATTATGTATGAATCAGATGGATATGAGAATGGCTTAGCTCATGAGTGTGTTATGTTAATGCGCTATTAAATCATATGTTGGCCTTTTGCTTTTAATGTATATTGCTAGCTTTATGTGCATCATCATGATGAGATATCATTGTTTAAAAACAAAATTAGATACATGCACCAAAATAGTTTTAAAAACTAAATAAGATACATGCACAAAAATATATTTAAGACTGATTGTGATAGGACTATGATTTTTTAACATCGTGTATGTATCAAAAGGGCTTAAAAGTGATACATGTGTAAAGTTATTGGTTAAATTAAAAGGATCGGCCTCAGGTGGCATAAGGGAGCAAAACATGTGAACACTCAATAGAGGTTTTTATGTCGTGCTCAGATGAGTGGTATTTATTCGTAATCAATTGTTATGTTTGGCTTCATTGTTTTTATTTCAAACTCAACCATTAGTTGTACGAAAAATGAAATTCTAATGGGACTCTATGTTATAAAGAGATGTTTAAGGTAACATTGTTTTCTTATCTTTGATGTACCGTATTTTTGTTAGATTACTACAGTCACCAGTTAGGTTATTATTTACATTCCAACAAACTTACATACAAACATCAAACAATGAGCATAAAATTTACCAAAACATAAAGAGTTCGTTGCATATTCGTGCAATTTTAATCCTTATTTATGCTCGTTATCACATCCCAAAACTTGGGATACTCCTAAGACCGTTGTACGAAAGACGAATGCTCCTGGAGACAAGAGACTTAAGCCTTCTGATTATAAATTAGTTAGAAAAATCAAAACACAAGTTCAAAACCTCCCAGTCTTTGAAATACCACCCGATGATGCTTATATCATCTTAGAAACAGATGGATGCATGGAAGGATGGGGAGGAGTAGTTAAGTGGAAAACAACAAGGAAGGTCCAAGAAGCTCGAAAAAAATCTGTGCATACGCAAATGGCAAATTCTCAACAACACAATCCACAATTGATGATGAAATTAACGCATGCATCAACACTCTAGAAAAGCTAAAAATTTGCTGTCTTGATAAACAAGAGGTCACTCTAAGGACGGATTGCCAAGCCATTATTAGCTTTTATAATAAAGCTAATAACAATAAATCCTCAAGAGTAAGGTGGATCAAGTTTGCAGATGCAGTCACAGGAACATGCGTCAAGATTAACATATAACATATAGAAGGAAAGCATAATACATTAGTTAATTCTCTCTCAAGACTTGTTCATCTTTGTTTTGCAGAATGCACAGAAGAAATAAAGCAATTAATAGCAACAACTCTTTACTCAGTGGAGGAAGTTCTACAATCCCCCTATGCCTCTCAGAAGAATATGAAGAACACCTGCGAAGAAGTCTTGAAGATTTTCAACTACTTCCAAGAATCTTCACAAAGACTATCTTTACACATGAAGAACTAGGAGTGCTATACAGGCATTACTAGCTCAAGGCCAACCAAACTCCAATCAAAATGAATAAATCTAATGCATGGAGAACAGTCGCCCAAGACATTGATTTATCATCAGCAAAAAAAGCCGTGCAAGCCGTGCAAGCCATGCGAAACCTACAAAAAATCATACAATGCAAAGCCCAAATCTGCTTTGGAATGTCAACTAAAGACAACCACTGGTCTGACCAAAAGGAAGACGTCTGAATTCAAAACAAAGAAGCCAGAAGAATTCTCATCGAACTGGAAGCCCTTTCACAACGACTGGGCCGCAACAACATCTAAGATGACGAATGCAACGACGATTCAATTTTTATAGTGGACACGGGGCGGGACGATTATTGTCTCAAAGCATTAAAATTGAATTGTCTAGAAATGAAAGATGCTCGTCGGGCTCACATGTGATAAAAGTTGTCGACCATCTATGTTTAGTTATTGTAAATTATTGCACTTATGAGCCAACTTAACAAAAAGCGATAATGGCTCTGAATATTCCTTGGCGTATGCCATGGTTTATTCCTTTATGCAAAATGATATGCTATATGCCAAAAGCATATTCCTCCTTGTTTAGCCTATAAAAGGCATTTGTAATCCGTTATATTGATCATCAACCAACCTACACCAAAAACCTCTCATCACCACCACCATTGTAAAATATTTTAGCTTCCGCAGTTTTAATAAAAGGTGTGTTTAAGTACTTGTACTTTAAAGTTTTAGTTTTTGAGCTTTAGTACATGATAAAAATTCCTGGAAACATAATTTTAATCTTGGTATCAGAGCTTTGAATCAAAACATTCTTAGCTCTATGGAAGGCTAAACTACTAAGATATATTCAAGAAAAGCAGTAAAGGTATTATTTGATCAATTACTGGTATTTCTACAAAATCATTTCTGTTAAAAGCTTCATAAAACCACTTGTTTTTTTGATAAAAGACAACGTAATTGCTTCTTTATAAAAAGCACCGAATGAGTTGGGAAAATTTTGAAGTTAACTGTTTGGTGAATCTTTAAACATGTTTGTAAATATAACCTTTGAAGTTTTTAATGATATGTCCGATTGTTTTGAGCAAGATATATAGTATTGGTACGATAATTCACAAACTGTAGATCCTGAATATATCGCCTTTAACGAAAATAATCTTAAACTCAAAACAGTTGATTTAGTTAATAATCTAGCTTGTGTTAAAAATCTTTTAAATCTCTTTTCTAAAGTAGCACTCAAAAATTTCAAAAGTTTTTTTGAAAAACAAAAGGATCTTGAAGTACAAGTCCAAAGTTGCCAAGAAAAGCTTAAATCTTGTGAAGAGTTGTTAAGAAAAACACAAAGTGAAACCAGAAAAAGCCTTCAACAAATCTCAACTTAGATCCAACAATCTAAACCACTCACTAAAAGAGAAGTCTAGAACCTTGTTCAAGAAATATCTGAACAACCAAAGTTAGTTGAAAGGGAGGTTCTTAGGCCAATTGAAGATCTCAATCACAAGACCCAAAAGGTTGAGCACCTTCTTCAAGAAGTCAAGAAACTCATCACCGGATGAGTCTTGCCAATCAAAAGGAAACTACTGAATATCAAGAAGCTATACAAGCTACTGAAGACCTTAAGTCACCAGCAGGCAGTTTTGCAAAAACATCTGAC
>BQNB010151502.1:0-10503 GCA_026074375.1 Tanacetum coccineum | reverse complement strand
GCTTTAGGGTCCGAGCCGTGAAAACGTGATTTAGATAGTTGTTCTTGTAAGTCAAGCCAGACCTAAAAGTCAAAGGGATAAAATAATTATCTTAAAAATCCGAAAATTCTCGGATGTTACATAATTAATGCTCAAAGAGCTGTCTACAAGCTCTAGCTTATCAATGATAAGCTAGTAAATGTCCCATAAGCTCTTCCATTATAAGCTTATCATCCAAGAGCTCAAATCCATAATAGTAAAGGTAATAAACTGATTTTAAAGGTTTAAGTATATTAGATGATTAACTTGAGCTCAATTTGAGCTTAAAGTCTCAAAGAGCTTGTGTGGAGCTTATTAGAGCTTTTGTAACAGTAATCAAACATTTGAACTTATCAAGAGCTTATGACAGATTATATAAAGGAAAACTTGATTTCACTAATAGAAAACTGGTTACAACTTTTTGGAAATGGAAGTTACAATAAGCTGAAAAAGTTACATTACTTAAGCTAAAGTTTTAAAAGCTAAAAATACAATTAAGCTAAATTTTTAAAAGCTAAAAACTAGATAGTGTGTGTGTGAATGTGAGGGGCTATTTATAGCCTGAAGATGAAGCTTCTAGGAGTCTAGCCCGCTCCTCTATCTCTTGATCTTGGCCCTTGAATCTTCTCTCATCATTGGATCCTTGTTTTGAGTCGTTGGATTAAATGAGTGAGCACACGGATTGCCAACGTGGCATTCCGTGTGTCAGACTCATTGTGCTTCTTTTGTGAGTGATTTAGCACAAAATCCCAATGATTGGTGTGCTTCTTGTCAGTCCACGTGTCACTCCTTATGGGCTTCAACCAATCATATGCTTGTGTGACGTATAACTCTGCCAAGGTGGAGGGTTTCACTTGAATTGCTTGGCCACATACTCAATTGTAGTTTACCCTTTGATTTTGACGGGTTAATTGATGAAGACGACGATGAACAGTAACAAGAATTATGCACCCTTTTTATTTTTTTAACCATTTGATAGTTTGACTAGGGGGTGGGTTTATTGACTTTGGGCTTGGGTATTTGGGCCATGGTTTTATAAAGAAATATGGGCCCAGTTATGGTTTTGGGTTTAGGTTAAAATAGATGATAACGACCGTTATTTTTTATAAGTAAAAGATATTGTTAGGGTTTAGGGTTATATTTGAAATTTGGTTTAACTTGAGGGACTGTTTTGGGTATTTTTGGGTTTTGTTTTGGTGAGTTGACTTTGGTTGACCAAGGGTTGACTGGAGTTGACTTTTGACCTTTCTTGCTATCAAATCTCCGGCTCTTATACAATCTTTCCTTTCCCGCGTCCGTGTTTCTCTGGTTTTGACTGTTTTCTTGATATATTTGCATTATCCGTACCTACACAATCACAAAGACAAAACAAGCAATATACAAGCGTTTTATGCACAATTTGGTCTTTTAAGGGACATTTTTGATATAGAAAGGATATGTGTTTTCACACATATCAAACCCTAGTTCATTTGGCAGCTTATTAGGATGATTTTAGGGCTTCAAAACCTTGTAACTCCTTCAATTCATGTTTTAATCAAGTAAGATTATTTTAATCATTTAATATGTCTTGTTGTTTGATAATTTGTTGTTCTTGCTTTAACTTTAACATGCTTGGCTAAACTTCCTATTATGTTCATTTATGATTGTATGAAACCTAGAATGTAGATCTTAGTGATGTTGCTTTTTGTGATGAATATGCATGTTAGGCTTTAGAAAACCTGCTTTTATTTGTATCGCTGTTGATATGTCTAGAGAAACATGATTGTGTAGAAAGGATACCATCGGTTAACAGTCTTCATACTACATTTCTCCTTATATGGTTGATCCACTTTTAATATATTTCAAATGAATTTTATATACTCTTGGGGGCCTTGTAATAGTCTTCATACTACCTTACTTGTGCGTTGCCTCAACGGAATATTAAGTAGACGGCAGGTTCGTGTAATCTGTTCATGACTTAGAAAGTAGTTACATATATCATCACAAGTGTAACAAAGCAACAACACTAGAAGAAGCACTCTAGGGAGTAATACATGATTAAATAAATATAATATTTTTATTATATTGTTATCACCATTAGCATACTTTATTATTTAGTTTAATAGCTAAAACCAACCAAACCTCTCAAACATATGATTTACCTGCTTTCTATAAAATATAAAACACAAAAATAATCTTCTCTCAACCCCTAGAATTCTGTTAGACCGTGATCACGCCTTTCCAACCTATTCCCCTAGAGAAAGATAACAACCCTCGAGTCTTGCCTATACTACTACTACTACAACGGTTAGGTACTCTTCCTAGGGATTTGTAAAACTTCTTGTAGAAGTCCCTTACGACAACCGCATCACTTACCCCGTTAAGCCCGATAAAGAGACGAAAATAATAAAATATTATTATTTTATTATTATTATTACATATATTTATATATTTAAACTATTATTATATATATATATTATATACTATTTACTTATATATATAATATAAAATATAAAAAAATATATTATACTATATTTTATTTATATATATATTTTTATTATATATACACTTTTTAACGTTCGAGCGAAAAATATTTATTCGTTTAATTTCGATCTTTGAAATTCCGCTTATTTCTCGTCAGATTCTCTCGGACCGTTTGGTCGGTTGTTTCATTTTTGTTATTGGCTATGCTTTAAGTACCACACAACCATGTTTTGATTTCGATTAAGGGATTTGAAAATAAGAATAAGGGTTTGGAAATAAAGATAAGGGTTTTGCGAAGAGAGAGAATTTTTATTGTGATAAGTACAAGGACGAACGCTTGTACAATAAGTACTAACTTGTACAAAATGTTAATAGGTTAAAATTGGACGTTAGGTCGTAGCGTTTGGTACGTTTCTTGTGCATTATATAGGCTAGTTGGTGCGTTGTTTTGTTACTAAGAGGCTACTTGGTGCATTGTAGAGATTGTTTAGATCATTGAGTAGAGGTTATCTGTGCGGTTGCTATTGAGGTGAGTTCTCGTAGCCCCATTTTTTTATTGTTTTTCCGTTGGAGGAAAAATGATACTCAAATGTGTTTTGAACTGTTTTCTGAACTGTGCGAAACGTGGTTTTGTTTTTGGGACAATTAATGTGCTTATGACTGCTATGTGAATGATATGTGTTGGTACGCTTTGCTGTGTGATCTTTCTGTGTGGTTCTTCACCCTAAACATACTCCAGCTGGTAGTCTTTAGGTGTGGTATGTCATCGGGGTTGCGACCCTAAGAGCGTTGGTACGCGCTGGTGATAAGACTAGCGGGGATGCTAGGTCTTGGTACATGATTAGCGGGGATGCTAAGTCATGGGTTCTTGATTGTTCTGCATACATTCACTGTCATATAGCACAATTGTCCAACCGTTTGAGATATTGGCACAACAACTGGGTTTAAGGTCAAACCTACGAGCTCACCAACATTATTGTTGACGTTTTCGAGTATCATTTTCAGGTGTGTTGTTATCAAAGGTAATGAGGAGTATTTGGGGATCAACGATGAGTATGGTATGTGCTTAATTACACATACCTTTAACCTAATTAAACGAGCTAAAATGACCAATAATGACCAAAAACGGACATAAAAATGCCAAAAGTATGTTTGTTTTGCTTTGTGTACTGTGCAGGTATCGGATATTCACTAAAAGACAAAAACAAAGCCAAACCGGACAAAACCGAGCACGGAATTGAAAAGAGCACGAAAAAACCAAAGCCGAAGGCATAAGCATCTTATTGGGCCAACTCGTACCCGAGTTAATGGGCCGGGTCAGCCCAAATTGCTTATTTATTAACAAAAAGCCTAACACCCATTTATTTAAAAACCTGGCCTAACCTTTTTTTTATACACGAGGCCCAAAACAGTTAACTAGGCCCAATCTGCTTAACGAATGTTAGCTCACAACACCCTATAACCAATTACACAGTTAGTCCTTAAGGACTAACATTGCTAGTCCTTAAGGACTAACACACTTAGCCCTTACAACTTTTAACCATTTACACCCCACGTCCTAACCCCCTAACTCTCGTTACAAAACAAACCCACAGTACCTTTCCCGCCCAAACCACTGACACCTCTCATCCTCTGCCAAACCTGCAACTACCAAACAAACCCTCCTTAACCTATTCCCCACAACCCAACAAACCTTAATTGACCTTTTCTTCAAGAAAAATGACAAAACATGTTGCATATCCTAAGAATTAGATTTCGTTGGGACTAAATCAAGGGCCAAGATCTAATTGTAGCTTTAATTTTCAGCTTATTTACCAGCTTATTTAACTTATTGTACTTTTATTTTTAACCAATGTACTCTTTTAAGAAGTTTTAATGAAAATTTTGTTTTAAGTTTAATCATCTTTCAATTCTTTTAAAAAGCTCATTTGTTATCTTAAAAGTCAATTTAACAAGCTCATATAAGCTCTCTTATATTCCTGTGTATCTTAGGTAAGCTTTTTCAAAAGCTTATCTAAGCTTTCATGTCAAAATCACTTAAAAATTACCACAGCTTATTTTTTGGATGATAAGCTAGCAATGGATGAGCTTATGGGTTTGGATTCAGCTTATTGATAACAAGCTGAATCCCTAGAGCTTTAGGTTCTTCATTGTAAGCTTATGGTTGCAGGTTATTTCATTTTTTTTCCTTTTATATGCTTTTAAATTGCTTATTTGCTAAACTGCTTATTGTCTGCTTATTATTGTTTTCAGTTGCTTATTATGCCTAGAGTTAGCTTAATAAGTCTAGTGAATGGTTTATGATAGTTTAGTTTAAGTCTTCTTTAAATTTGTCTCTATTTGAGTTAATACAGCTTATTAGATTAGCTTATTATGTCAGTGCTTATTTCTTTAACATTAATGCTTATTTGTCTTTCGGTTACGTAGTTCATCATCTGTTTTAGTAATCTAGGTTTATCCAAGTCTGTTAAAGCTTAAAAATGGTTTTCAGATTTTTAAAAGGGGTGTTTGGGTTAGCAGTATTAACATTAACCAAGAGTTAATACTGCTTGTGCACCTTTTGTTTTGAAATCTAAATTTGAGTAGCTTTAAATCAGTATTAGTTTGAGTTCTTATGAAGTTTGAGTAAGTTTTATTTAGTTTTGAAGTTTGTTTATCAAGATTTCAAGTCTGCTAGAATCAAAAGGTTTTCAAACTGCTTATATTTGATTTCTGCTTAAAAGTTGTTTTAAGGTCTTGTTTGCCCTTCATTTTTTTTCTAAATGCAGTAGAATAGATTTGTTTTAAATGAGCATTTGTCCTTTGAGTTTGAGTCAAAAATCTGTCAAAGTTAGTCTTTATTTCCAAAGTTTTAAAAGTTTAGTTTTCAATTGCAATTTTTAGTTAGATTAAGTTTGTTTGAAGGTCTGATTTTGATAATATATGTTCATTGGATATCAAGCTTCATCTGTTTTAACTTTTTGAGTTTTTACAATAGCTTATTCTAGCTTAAACTTAGGGCTAAAATTAGCAATTTTCCAAAAACAAAAGTCAGTATATACTGATTTTAATCAGTATATACTAACTTTTTCAGGAGCTCTTTCTGGCTTATTTTCTAGGTAAATTTTCTTAATTCTAGTTTTATTTTGTTCCTAGGTTGTCAAACTTAATCTGTTTGAGCTCATTTTTGGTTTTAAAACTTATTTAGTAGCTTAATTTTAGGGCTGCTAGTAGCCATTTAAGCCTTAAGAACCATAAAAACCAAAAACATGTTTTCTGCTTATTTGCTTTCTAGCTTATTATGCTTTATGATTTTGCTTAAATTCTGTCCTTAGGTGCTTATTAGACTTAGTTTTAGGCTTTTGATAGCTTATTGAGCTTTTAGCTAGCTTAATTGATCTTGTGGCTTAACTTGATTGGCTTAAAAAGCTGTTAAGCTTTTAAGCCAATTTGAGTTTCTTTTCAGCTTAATTCTTTAGCTTACTTTGAGCCATGTATGCTTATTAGGTTTAGATATAAGCCTGTTTTAGCTTATTTAGTTTTTACTTTTGCTTCTCTTGACCTAAAACTCCAAACAGTTAGCTAAATTGTCATGTAAGTCTTTTAAGCTAACTGCCATTTTCTTAAGTCATTTTATAGCTTATTTAGTGTCCTAAATTGCTTAATTTTTGCTCATTTGTATTGTTAGCTTATAGTACTTTATCTATTTTCAGTTTTTTTTCAGTTTTTAGCTTATTCTCCCATTCTACTTGCGCCTTTAAAGTTAGCTTAAAAATCTATCAAAAGTCCTTTTTAAGTCCTTTTTTTAGTTAACTGTCTTAAGGAATTTAGTGCTTTTAAGCTTATTTTGTTTGCTTAATTCCTGTCCATAGTGCTTAATAGATCTTAGTCTTAATCTATTTTCAGCAGTATTTTCCGTCTAGGTGCTTATTTATTCCCATTAGTTTTTAAGTTAAGGTATCACAGTTCTAACCTAAGTTTTGAAAACTTAACGTCAACTAATTGTTGTGCTTATTCTAGCTTTTTGATAAGTTTTTGAAATAAGTTTCTTTATTAAAGTTTTTAGGTTTAGCTTATAGTTTAGCTTTTTAAAAAGAAAACAAAAAAAATGTTTTGTAAAAAAGAGAGGTCACAGGGGTCGAGCCTGTGACCTCCCCTTCACACACCAACACATTTAACACCACACTCTACTACCAACTGCCCTTGGGTCATTTTCGTTTATTACTCCACACTACTTTTCTTTTATACACATTTTAGCCAATTAAGCTTTTAGCCTTATTTGCTTATTTACAGCTTATTCCAATAAGCTGTCTGACCCATTTTATTTTTCCTAAGCTTATAATTGTTCAAAGGACTTTTCTTGAATTTTTCATAATTTTCCAAATTAGTTTAGTATTTTTAATTAATTTTTTTGATTAAAACAGTTTTTAATTCATAATAAATAATATAAAAGTCAAAAAAATATAATTCTTTTTTTTAAATTTTCTTTTATCATTTAGGACTGTTAAAAATTAAATTTGCATTTTTAGGGTTAAAATTTGATAATTTAGGTTTTTAAGTCGCGTTTTTACGTTTCCGTTATCGTTTTTAAATTCGTAATTGCTTTCGTTTTTAGTTTAGCTTGCCCTTTAATTGCTTTTTCCCGTAGAGTTAGAAAACCAATCCAACATTTGATTATTCAAACACGCGATCACGAACTTAAACTCGATTCTCAATTCACGCCTCGTCGGGAAACGACCCGGGAAGGTTTTAGATTTTACTTTGGTTAAAATAAATCTCTTAAAAGCCTTACGGAATACTTACTCTCTCTTCTTTAATTGGTATTATCCTTATACATTTATATTATATATATATATATATAGTGGGGTGCGTTCAAGTGAGAAGGCTAAATATGGTAAGAAGGAAAGAAGGGATCTTGACCCTCCATTAATTCCTCTTTTTTTTATCCAAGAGCCTAGATTAATCCACAATTTATATTAAATATACTAAACAAGGGTATATTTGTAATTTAAACCTCACACCTAAATATATAATGTATAAAGAAAACACACATATCAAACACTTCTGAGGTGAAAAAACAAGCATCCTCTCCGATCCAACTACCTTTAATAATCCCCTATCCTAACCACCACTGCATCGCCCAATCATCGTCGTTCAAACACCGTACAAACCACCACTACACCGCCTGATCGAACCACCACTACACCATCAAACATGGAGAACATAACCGAAGAATCTGCCGGAAAACCACTCTCAAACACTGTCTCCGGTACATCAAAGACTGAAAACCACCTTGAAAAGGTGGCAAAATCGGCTGATTCCGCTGTGAGATCCGCTCATATCAAAGGTTAAATTCTTACACTTTCATCATTCACATGTTTGTAATCGGTGTTCATTTTGACGATTGCTTGTAATATTTGTTCATAAAATACTTTTATCTCTATCATTGTCCAACTAATTGATTTAAGTTTATAATGCATACCAACTGTTTGTTGAAATGCCTAAACCAATATTGCAGGCAAGTGTGAACGTGTATTTGTAGATTACTGGACTCTTATAAGCTTTCTTTCTGGTTAACCAGATTTAGTCTTTTCGCTCTGACATAGGTATAGAGGCATCAAATGTTACATTTGCATTGACTTGTTCTTCCGCTGAATTCTTAATAAGGATCGGTATTATTGCATGTTACATTTGCTTCGCATATCTCTTTTATAGTTTAAGAATCTTATTTAAGTTTAGTTAAAATATCTTCGCCCGTGAAAATATAGGTGATATTTTCCTTCATGCGTGAAAATATAGGAGATATTTTTCTTCACGCGTGAAAATATAGCTGATATTTTTCTTCATACGTGAAAAAATAGGAGATATTTTTCTTCACTCGTGAAAATATAGGTTATATATTTCTTCACTCGTGAAAATATAGGAGATACTTTTCTTCACTTGTGAAAATATAGGTGATATTTTTCTTCACTCGTGAAAATATAGGAGATATTTTTCTTCACTCGTGAAAATATAGGTGATATTTTTCTTCACGCGTGAAAATATAGGTGATATTTTTCTTCACGTGTGAAAATATAGGTGATATTTTTCTTCACGTGTGAAAATATAGGTGATATTTTTCTTCGCGCGTGAAAATGTCTAGAAATTGCAACAATCTCAGAGATAACTAGTGGGGCGGTGTTCATGAGATTAAATGATGAGAAAAGTGAAAGTTGATTTTAAAAGGTGATTCATATAAGGTTCTAAACAAGGGCATTTTGGAAACTTGCTAGTTTACAAAGTGTACACTTCATAACATTGCGTGAGGACACGGCAATCCTTTAGTTTGGGGAATTTTGATATTTGCTTAATTGTACATTAAATTACCCGGGATTTTGCCAAATAAAAGCTATAAAAATGCCAAAAGAATAGAAAATGTGTGCTTTTGTGTCCAATTGTGCAGGAAAGGATTACAAAGACAAAAAGAAGCAAAAACAGTCAAAAACCGACAAAGAAATGAGAAAAAGAAAAAGACAAGAGCAAGAGTGAAGAAACAGCCAGAATTCACAAGCCGGATCAGCCAACACAGCAAGAAAGAAAGACAAAGCATCAAAAATAAAAGCCAAGGACCAATTATGTCAAGTTTCAAAGTTCAAAGGCTTATTTGAAGTTTTTAAGTCAAAGGGACCAAAATTGCCAAAAGATGAAAGTTGTATTATTAAGTAGAAAGAAGAAGAAAGAAAGAACAAGGACTGAAGTTGCCAATATCAAACTTTCTTTTACACTGAAAAGGAGCGGGGCAATGACAAGGGCCAGTGTTGCAATTACTTCAAAGTTTCAAAAGATAGAACGCGGCCAAAACACCCCTAACAACCTTCAACCACCTTTCCCGCCTTTTCTTCCCACAAACCCAACTTCGCGATTTACCCTCCCCGGCTCCTCTTCTCTTCTACATTTCGTATAGTTCCCTTCTCTACAACAAAACGCCCACGTGGCACTCCCTTATTGGCTAGAACACATCATCAAAATGATCAAACGGTTCAAAACAAGCTCAAAAATGATCTACGGCCAAGATTAAATGGAAGCTTCACGAATTCTTCACTCTCCTTCTCCCATCCTCTATAAATAGAAGAGAAATAGTTCATTTTAGGAGTTAGTTTTTAGTTTTTCAGTTTTTAATGTTTTTTTTTACCTTTTAAGCAATTTTTTTAAGCATTTTTCAAATTCAGTTTAAAGCTCTTGTACCTTTGTTTCTTTCAGCTTGTACATCTTCAATTGAGCATTAATAATTCAATTCTCAAATTTCCTTAAGCTTCGATTTCCATTTCAAGTAAATTTTACCTCATAAGCTCTTAATAAGCTCTTTTGAGCTTATTCATGTTAATAAGCTCAAATTCATTTAGAATTCTGTCCTTAATGATTCATTTACTTTTTACAATCAATTTACATTCAATCATGTCCATTTAAGTTCATTTGATTCAAGTTTGAAGGTTCAAAGAAGAAATAAGCTAGTTAAAGCTTATTTAGCTTTTTGCTGAGGTCTAGAGGCAAGGTGCCATTAGGTTTCAAGTTTTTAAGCCACTCACTCAGATAGAGTGGCTAGGGTCTGAAACTTCTACATTTCAGGTTTAATCATCTTAAATTCATTTTAGTATTAATCTAGCTTATTCAATTTAGCTTATTGTTATGTACTTGAATGCTTAATTCTGTCTAAATTTGTCTACATGTCCTAGAAATACAATTTCCTTTAAGCAATAATAGTTAGGATTCATTAGTTTCAGTTTTAGTAAAATCTGTCATAACAATTAGTGATAAGCTAGGAGAGAAAGTATTGATTTCCTATTAATAAGCTAGGACTTTTAGAGCTCTAAATAGCTTAATTAGGACAGAATTAGTGTGAGTAGATAAAATATTTTAGCTGTTTTAGTTTTTAAATCAGTTTTTAAGCTCATTTCAGTTTGGACAGTTAGACAAAAGGGGTGTGATCAGCTCAGACTATACCTTAAAATACATATAATATAATAAAATATCAAATATATAGTAAGAATGGTCTATAAGCAGAGT
>BQNB010151500.1:0-11138 GCA_026074375.1 Tanacetum coccineum | reverse complement strand
TTCGTTGATTATTTTGGTCAAACTCAAACCAAGTTATCCCGGGCGACATGTTGCCCGGGAAACTCACCACATACTTTGACTAAAAAGTCTATGAGAATTGGTGCCACGTCGGATGGATTTTTACCTTTCCTGGGCGACAAATGTCGCCTGGGAAAAGTTCGTCGCCCGTTCTAGTTTTTCTTGTAGTGATTAGAGAAATGATCAATGTGATTGCGGCCGAGACATAATCATTTGAATTTGCTACTGTTTAACTGGTTGTGGATGGAATTGTTTTCGTTTCGGTCCGTCTGTTTAGACGTGTGTGATTTCGCACTGCATTGAATTCTTTTGACTGTTTTATGCATCATCTGCAAATGACATTATATGTTTGATTCTGATCCAATTTTTCCTAGTTATGCTCTACGATACTGCTTGGTTCTCGTCCAGGGAGAGAAAGGACAGCAGCTAAGAAAGACAAAAAAAAATACCAAGAAAAAAAAAACAATACAAAAGAGCAAAAACAAAGAAACAATAACTAATCAACCATCCAACAAAAAAAAGAAAACGTAAAAAAGCGCAAAACCACCCCAAAAAGCCAAACCCCCAGACCACCCACGCAGCCGGACCCCCCGATCCAACATCCACACAGGCGACCCACCCCTGCACCCCCTACACCCACAACCGCCACCCGACCACCAAAGCCCTCTAAACACAACAACCCCCACCACAATTTGTCCTTCTCCCCCCCCCCCAACCCCAAACGAGACCCCTTAACCCCCCCCACCTTCCCACCCCATTCCCCCCCTCATCCATCCCTTTCATCACCACCGCCAACAACCCCAGCCACCCTTCCCCCACCGCCCTACCTCCCCCCCACCCTTCCCTAACCCCCTCACCCACCCCTCGCAGACTAACACCCACCAACTAAACCCCCCACACCACAATCACCCACCCATCTCCGCTCGACCCCTGACTTCATACCACCACCAAACCTGAAACATATAGACCCCAATTCATAGAAACAAAACATCATATATCTCCCGAAAAAAACCACCAAGGACAATCCAAAAACCCCCTCGCTACCCTAACACCCACCCCCCCCAGAACGCCAACACCACAATTCCGTCCCCACTAAGCGACCACCACCAACCCTCGCACGCAAACAGGCCCAATACAACCAAGAAAGATACACCTCCCAACACACCACCAAAAAAACCAAAAAAACAAAACAAATTACCATCCCACAATAAACAAATCCAAGCAACGCACGACCCCAACACCAGCCATCGACCCAATCCCATTCCACAACTCCACCAACCTACCCCAACCCCCCTGACCTCCCATCCCCCCCCCTCTCAACCCCCCCACCCCCCCCCCACCACCCCACACTCCCACTCCCGCACCCCACCCCAGCCCCCACCACCGCACACCCCCCCATCCTCCCCCCACCATCAGATTTTATAATTGGTTAGTCTAAGAATACCCACTCTCCCCCCAGCCCCAACCAGAAGACTCTGTTGGATGTTGCTGAGTGCTTCTATAACTTAACAACCAAAAAGCTCTGCCCTAATTATGTTTGGTTATGCCTAATTCCACTCTGGTTCCACATTCTAGGATAATCTGCTTAACATTTGTTTTTGTTTTTATTTTTTTGTTTAATACAAATGTTGTTTGTCCAACTCTCAACGCATCCATTTGTAGGGTTGCGAGTTTATGGGAAGATTTTAGTATAATAAAGCTTAAAGCCCATTGCTTTAATAGTTCACATAAATCACGTTAATAGAATGTCAGTTTCCTCTACTATGTACACCATTAACGTGAGTGAATGTTTGTGATTATACAATTAAATCGAGTTTTTAGCCAACTTATGGTGTTTGTAAAAAGTCTGATAAAAATAAAAAACAGCCACGTATTTCTAATTTTTTGCCGACTTAAAATACATATTTTTTTGTTAACATAAAATACCAACCGAATTGTTAGTTTTGTGTCAATATCATCAATGTAACAAGATCTATTTCCATGTCATTATTTCTTTTTATTTAAGCCTTTTATTGAGAAATATAATGTATAATAAGTTAAAATATATATAACACTTATCAAATCATCTTAAGTTGAATCGATCTCTAATCTCATTCTCAAACATAAATTACAGGGACTAATAGTGTCTTTTTGTTTTGTAGTTTGTAGCTGATGAAAGTTTCAGCTGGATTTAGCGTGGAGAGGAAAGCTGAGGGACTAAAGTGATAAAGGCCAAGTTTTCAGCTGCTATAAAAGGAAGAAGGTTCAGTCATAACTCTAATTCTCCTCTCTTACTAAAATCAATCTGTTTCTCTCTCTAGTTCTTGATTTAAATCTTGGTTGAACTCTTTTTTCAACCTTGATTCTCATATTGTAATAGAACTATTATCAAGATAGATAATAGGATTACAACAGATTAGCTGGGGTAATCTTGATTTGGTTAATTGTTCTTGTTGATTGACATCAACTAGTATTTGAGAGATTGTTGTTATTTCTAAAATAAGATTCAGGAACTTGTTTGATTGTTTTATAAAATTGTTCATGGTATTAGAGCAAGGTCTTCATTCTTGCTTTAAATTTTCAAATTAGGGTTTTTGGGGTTTTGAGTTTAAAAAGGGTTTTTTATCGGTTAACGATTGTTAATTGATAGATCTTGGTTCAATTAAAAGATTTTGTAAAAAACTCTAATTTTTTGAAAAAATTAGGGTTTCGTAATTTAGGGTTTTTGATCTTTGAAGCCTTTTTGGGTTCGATTAACGATTGTCAGTTGGTTCATTGGTGTTCTTCGGTGATTTCTGTTATTATTGAGGAAAAAACCCTAATCTTGAAATTAGGGTTTGGTGATTTGGGAATAAAGATTATGGGTTCTTGATATCCTTTGACTAAGTGAATCAAAGGGTATTAAGAGTGTCTTCCGCTATTATTGCTGATTGCGTGCTCTGTAACACCTCTCACGCTCTATCTCTTTGATTGATCTTGAATAAGTTTAGCTGCCCTTGACCTATCACTTAAGTGGCAAGGAAGCCTGGGAACTCTTTAAACTTGTTCTTTTATTTTTAGCATTTCTGTTGTTCTTTGTTTAATTAGTAATCATGTCTCTTCATGGTTATTCTGATGGTGAATATGAATTTGATGTTGGGGAAGATAATAATGTTACCAAAATCAGGAAGCTTGATGTTAGCCATCCCTTGCATTTACACCCTCATGATTCTGTGGCCTTAACTGTTGTCTCTGTGAAATTAAAAAGGATTGAGAATTATCAAGTTTGGTCTTGTGCTATGTTACTTGCTTTAGAGGGTAAGAATAAAACTGGCTTTATTGATGGTTCTTATAGAAGGTCTAATACTGATGAAGTTTTAGGGAGACAATGGGATAGGGTCAATGCTGTAGTTTTAGGATGGATTTTAAACTCTATTTCTGAGGAACTCTTTCTTGGTCAAATTTTTACTAAAAGGGCTAAACATATTTGGGAAGAACTTAGAGAAACTTATGATAAAGTAGATGAATCTGTGACTTTTAGTTTGCATCATAAAATTCATACTTTGAGTAAAAATGGGTCTTTTATTGCTGATTATTATCATATGTTGAATGCTCTGTGGAAACAATTTGATGCTTTGATTGAGTTACCTAGATGTACTTGTCATGCTGTTGATGATGTTAAGAAACACAATCAACTCATGAAGTTAATGCAATTTCTAATGGGTCTTGATGATACTTACATGCAAATTAGGAGTTCTATTCTTTCAAGAGAAACTCTTCTTGATGTTAGGAGTGCTTATGCTATCATATCTAGTGAGGAATCTTATAGGATTGCTACTTATAGTGTGTCTGAAACCTCTCGAGTCTCGAACTCTGCTTTTAATTCAATTGCCTAAACAGAAGGAACTTTTAGGGTTTCAAACTCTACAAGTTTCTCAAAGACTTTCTAAATGATAAATAGACTTGTTAGCCCCTCAAAATAATGAGCCGAAATGGGATTTCCCCCCCCCCCCCTCATCGGCCCTCTCTCGCCCCTCTCTCCCCCCTCTCTCTCGCGCGCGCCCATCTTCTCGAGTCCTAGCACATCGATCATTTAATTAGTTTAATGTTGTAATAGTATAATATCGGGCATCGGGCTCGATAGTTAATCTAATATTGTATATGTTTTGGTTTATCCAAGCAAAACCCGAGTCCGGATCTAGTTAAATTATCCTGCGCGTACTTTAATGTGATGGGGGTATATAAACCTTTTCCTCTTGTGAAAGGTTAGGAGTTTCATAAATTTTATAACTTTTTACATTTTTCTTTTTATTTCTCTCTATCTAATCACTTAGTTTCTCTCTCTAGAAATCTCTCATCTTCTTTCTTGATTCGATTCGTGTATGATATATGAAAAGGGTGGATTCGTGGTTGATTCGTGTGGTTAAAAGAGATCAAATTCGTCCTTATTCTTGAAGAAAATAAGCCCACGGCTCATAGCTTATTTTGGGCTTATTAGTTGGTTAATCTTGGTGTTTTTCTTGTTCTACATGCTAAGGAAGTAGTATTGGTGCTATTACAAGTGATAAACAAAGCTCAAGTTCGATTTCAAAGTTTAAAGGTTCGAATTTTTTTAGTGTTCTAAGTGGAGGGTTGCCTTATTTAGGAAGATCTTCAAAGATATACGAGTAAATGTGTGGTTTAACTTAATAAGCCATCTTAGTACTACTTGGTTCTAGCTTGGATCGTGGTTTAAAAGCTCATTTGAAGAAATTTTGTAAAATTCGTCCTTGGTGTTCATCATGGCGAGTTGGTGAAGAAGGGGACAAGATCCACGAATTAAGGAAATAGTCAAAGGCGGTTTGTTGACCAGTGGCGAGTTGCTTGTTTATTGGTGGCGAGTTAACAGGGGTCAGGGGTTGATTTTTATTATTGAGCATAATGAATTGTTTCATGCCCATTTTTAAAGACCATGGCGATGGTTGCTTATTTTATTCAAGGCGGTTTGAAAAAAAACTAGGTGGCGAGTTACTATAGTATATGGCGGTTTGCAAATACAAGCGGCGGTTTGAATATTAAATTAGACGGCGAGTTGCTTAAGTTCTTGGCGGTTTGCTTATCAAAAGGAAGGCAACAGTTTGATTATTTTATTTAGGCGGCGAGTTACTTATTGGCAGCAGTTGCTAAGACAGAAATGGCGGCCGGTTTGCTAAGACAGACAGTTGGTAATATGTAATTTTTTATATAGCCTTTCTAACTTATTTTTACATCAAATTCAAATTTTGGTAACAGGGTAAAAATTTTTTCGGTCGACACCTTTTTAGCGACACTTTTTGGCGGGAAAAATTAAGTAAAATATAATTTTTTCTATATCCTTTTTAGCTTATTTTTACACCAAATTTAGATTTTGGTAATAAGGTAAGTTTTTTTCATAATCCAACTGGCGCGAATTCCAAACAAATCATCAAACCATAAGCCAAAACCAAAACCATCAACAAGGACTTAAACTGCATTAATCATACAAGAAACAAACCTCAACAACAATCGATTATTCATTTACGGTTTTCTAGTGATTTTGTAAAATCCCGTTAATTCATTTATCGGTTTTAATCATAGACGTGTAAAATCCCGTGAACGTGAATTGCATACATAACCACAACTTCAATCACATCATATCCACTTAAGATCCAACAAAATCTTTCACACTTCATAATTCATAACCATTCATTCATCATGTCTACTCCAGTCAATACATCCTCAACAGATAGTCAAATGCATAACAATATCATGGCAGCTGGTTCAAAAGATCGTCTACCGATGCTTGGACCAGGAAGATATTCTCAGTGGCGTTCACGTTTTCTACGATACATTGACACTAAAGCAAATGGTGAATATCTGAGGAAATGCATATTTGATGGTCCATACAAGCTAACTAGCGTAGTTATTGAAGCTGTTGCTGCAACAGTAAATGCTCCAGCAGTACCAGAACATGACGAAGCTGAGACAGTACACAACATGTCTGAAGAGAACAAACTGTATTTTAAAGCTGAAAAGGAAGCTATTTTCTTGCTTCTAACTGGTATTGGAGATGAAATCTACTCAACTGTTGATGCATGCAACACTGCTAATGAGACGTGGATAACCATTGAAAGACTACAACAGGGGTTTTGATCATTGAACATTCAAGACGTCAAGCATAATCTTGTTCTAAGGTATTGGGGAAGTTTACTTCTCGTGATGGAAGAATCCATGTGAGCTCGTATTACTCACGGTTTTTATAAACTGATGAATGAATTGACAAGGAACAACTTGCAAGTTACAACAATGCAAGTGAATGTTCAATTTCTTCAACAACTTCAACCAGAATGGTCAAGATTTGTGACGGTGGTCAAGCAATCAAAAGAAATAGACACCATTCATATCACTCACTTTTTGTTATCTGAACAGTATCAAAAATTGAATTTAATGATATACGTTACTAAGTGAATAGCCAAAAGTTGCAAATCCATTGCACTTCTTGCTAGTGCTCACCATACTCAGGATAATTACTATTCAAGCACCAAAACCTAATGAGAACAAATGACAACATCATCTTCTACAAGACCAAGTTATCTACCAGACTCAAAGGCAAAGAGATCGTCCAAACCAAACCAGTTACACCTCAATCTGAAGTCAGTATCTGTAGAAGACAGTGAATTCCTGAACAGCACAGAGGGATAAGGGACATGCAAAGAATTTGGGCAATCCTTGCAAAGTATTTCAAAAGGCTCTTCAAACCTACCAACAACAACCTGGAACTTCTTCATAACTCAAGGAACAAGGACTGAAGATATCCCACACCAAGGTATAACAATGATTATCAGTCAGGGCCAGTCTAGTTTGGGAATCAAATGGACAATGGCAGCTGATGGGGCTAGGGGAAAAATGTAAGCACTGGTAAGGTAGTGCAAAAGAATGGGATCAGTGCGTTAAATGCAAGGGATTTGGCCAATATGCACAAAGGAATGCAGGAAGCGAAAGCGGGTTAAGATTACACGCATCACAAGGAAAGATGATGTGATGTGCAAACAAGCTGAACACGGTGTTCCAAGGCAAGCTGAGCAAGCTGATTGGCTAGCGGACACGGATGAAGAGATTGATGAACAGGAATTGGAAGCACATTACAGTTTCATGGCAAAGATTCAGGTTGTCATTACCTGAAGATCCAGTTTCTATCTGATCTGCCATTGGAAACAGTACAAAGCCATGATGAAAATAATGTGTTGCAATGAAAGACGAATCTGCGCAACATGAATCCATCAATGGACACATATGTTTTGGAGAAGGATGATAGCAATGTCACTCTTGATTCATCAAATATATGTAATAATGATAATCAGGTTGACCAAAATGCTGCAGAATGTGTTGATGAGTGTTGCGCTTGCTAATTTAATTGCAAATTTAACTCTTGATACTGAGGAAAACAAAATGATTTTAAAGCAATTAAAGAAAGCAAACGCATCATTGACTCAAGAACTGCAAGGAGTGACAAAAACTAACTTAATAGACTTGGTAGGGCTCTGGGGGAGGCTACTAGTTGTCGGGATAGTTGTTCTGATTGCACTATCAGACACAAAATAGAATGAAGGTTTGAGACGTACAAAGCCTATTTAAGAACAGGACGATTGATTATGGACATTCTTTAAACAAAGTTAAATGAAATCTAGGAACTATTAGCTCCGTAAGACAAAGACATTAAAGAAGGTTTTAAAACTAAAGGCATATGAAATTTCAGTTGTCTATAGAAACACGATGAGGTTAGTCAAAAAGAGTCTTTTATCTAAGTCACAATTTGAAGGGCAACTCAAAAGAGAAAGAAAGGTCATTTTGGATTTAAAGGTTAAGGAGAAGAGATATTGACAAAATGATTGGTGAATTGGACAAACAATTAAGTTTTTGAATGAAATTCTTTCATAAACGCAATCAGTTAATTCAGGTCCATTTAATATGTTAGCACCAAAATGCGCAACATATTATGGTAGATCATACCTTTGGCTAATCCTAGTACTTAAGATAGCTCAATCTGGAAAAACCATGGTTTGTATGAGATCCCAATATGATACTTTGATCCTGCAAAAAGATTTTGCCCCAATAGGGGAAGGACACAATGACTCTTGAAAAAGAGATTAGGATCAAAATTGAATATAAAGACCACAGTGAAACCATATGATTACCACATATACCAAAACAGTCTTTATGAAATTTTCAAACCACCATCCAAAACCTATCTTGATCAGTTGGAACGCGCTAAAGAAGTTAGGAAGACAATGTGGAGAAAAACATTTGTTAGGACAAAGCCAAACATTGCTAAAAATGTTGCCTTTCTACCCGTATCGAAATCCATTAGTAAAAGTAGACACTTATCAAAACGAAATGAACAAACACTTACTCATTTTAATAGGATTTGTGTACAAGCTTGGGTTATAAATCATACTTGGAGTTCTTTTCGTAAACCTACAATGCTCATGATATGGAAGTTTTGATAAAATCATTATTGATGCCTCTTTCAATAAAAACTATAAATGACAGTTATTGTTTTGTTCATGAACTAAAAACGGAAATGCATGAAGACTTTGAGTACGTTGAATCCCTTGAAAAAGAGATTGACGAGCTTGAATCTGAAAAGGCTGATTTTTCAAACATATATGATCTACTTCTCGAAGAGTGTGTGTCTAAAGATGTTATATGTTCATATTTGCATTCTCTGTCTGATTTAAATGCTCATACTGGATTACAATGCTTATATCTTCACAAGGTCAAAGAATGTGAATGTCTTGCACAAAAGCTTTCGAAACAAACTGAATCTGTTACAAAAGAAGTTCATAACTAAGTTGTTAATAGTTTTTTCAAACTTGAAAAACACTCAATTTCATCTTTATCTTGCTTTAAAACATGTTATAGTAACAAATGAAAAACAACTCAGTTTGCAAAGAAAATGGATCTAATGTATTTCGAAAAGAACGTGAACAATATCATGAAATACAAGATTTGAAAGCTCAAATGCAAGACAAGAACATAGCAATAATTGAGTTAAAGAAACTCATTGAGAAATGAAAGGAAAGTCTTGTGGAAACTCTGTTTGATAAACCATCTGTTGTTAGACAACCAAATGCTCAACGGATTTTAAAATCATCAGTTTTTAGGAGAAAACCGACTCCTTTTCAACAATTTCCTGAAATGAGAAGTTTTTATACGAAACAGTTTCGGGGGTTAATAAAAAACTAATGTGTCGATGGTTCATTTAACAAGTCACTCATCGAATTGCCCTCAGAATAGGAAAACAAGCGGAATACAAACGGAATACGATTACACTAGGAATGTATATATTGCCAAGCACATCACAATCAGAGAACACTCTGTTTACCTCATGCTTCTAGGAATACTAATCCTCACGTGTCTACATCTACAGGAGTAAATCACTCTACTAGTGTTAGCAGACCACCGCTTAAGAGCTATCAAGTTAAAGATAAGGTCGTGCCAAACAATAGTCAAGTGAAGTTTACAAAGAAGGAAGTAGAAGACCACCATAGGATTTCTAGTATTTCTAAGAAAACAAAATCTGTAACTGCGTGTAATGACAGTTCAAATTCCAGAACTTTGAATGTGAATGCTGTTTGTGTTGAATGTGGAAAATGTGTGTTTAATTCTAATCATGATGCTTGTGTTTCTAAATACTTGAATGACGTAAACGCTAGAACTAAGAAGCCTAAAGTAGTGCCTATTAGTGATAGTAAACAAAAGAGAAAAACAAACAAATCTATTGCAACACCCCATAAGAAAACAGTTGCATCAGATACCACTATTCAGAAACCCAAAAGTTACTTTAAGGGAGTTGTATGAGAATACAAATCTAAGGCTTGGAATTGGCGGAGGGGGTAGGAAAGAAATGTCCTATTAGAATACAAATGGACACTAACGACCACCTTCTAGACCTAGGTCTTAAATAGGAAACCAACGGGTTTAGTTTCTTTAGTTATGTTCGTCTTAGGTGGGTTCCCACAGGAAAGTTATTCAACTCTTGCACGGGCAAGGTTGACAGTGAACCCATGCATGGTTCAATAGTAGATATCCCTCATATTCATGCAAGCAAACAAACTCTGGGTTTAAATGCAGGTAAAATCATTCAATGGTCAAAAGCAACAACGAAGTTGACTTAAATGAGAGCACTATACAATGCTAAGCAAGAAATTCCTCAGAGTGTGGATGCTGAAAATGTGGATATCTAAGAAACCAGTGCCAGATTGGTCTCACAAAAGATGAGCTACTTTAAATGACGTTTGAACACAGCAGTTCAAGCCTCGGTCATCAATGTCTAATGACGTTTTAACAACGCAGTTCAGACCTCACACCACAACGACAAATGGTGTCTGCTAAAAATAACACTTCAGGCCCCGTTCCTCAATGCTCAAATGACGTTTGTTCACATCAGTTCAGGCCTCGTTCTTCATTAAATGACTTCTGATCATAACCGTTTAGAACTTGGAATTCAAGACCACAGCAATGAACAGTCAAGTTCAAAGCTGGTTCCAAAAGTTGTTCCTCTAGTAGTCAAGACAACTACATCATGACAAAAGTTGGAATTACTATTCCACCATCATATATCAATGTTGAAGACAATAGGTAAATAAATACAAAATCAAAAAAACAGAAAGTTTCCAAAAAGATTCTTCTCGACATGTCTCTTGGAATCGATAACATTTACGTGCTTAGAAATGTCGATTAACATTGACACGGGTGTGTAAATGAAGTTCGAGTGAGAGTTGCAAATAGTTTCAAAACATGTCATTTCTAATTTTCTAGATGGCTTATGTGCAAATGTCAGTACATAACCCGAACTTCAAATAAAGGAAGGTTTATAACTTATCCTCCTAACGAGAAAATTAATGTTTCTCGGTCTTGAGCTATTCTTAAAAGACATTCAATGTTTTTAGCTCAAGAAAAAGGATAGTATACGTTTCAGTGCGCTTACCCTTAACGTTAGAAGAGAAGTCCTCTAACATTTAGTTTTTCAAAAAGTTGAACATGATTTTTCAAGAATTTCTCGATCACAAATCATAATCTTTTAAAATTGTATGTTCAACACTCCAACCCTCACAATATTTTCAAAAGACAACAATTTTTCAATTGGTCCTATTTTTGAGGGG
>BQNB010151499.1:0-15892 GCA_026074375.1 Tanacetum coccineum | reverse complement strand
TCAACACCCTTTTTTGATTCATTTGTAATTTACTAGCTCCTTGCTAGTGGTTCTAATAAAGTCGTCGTTCAAAAAAAAAGATATACCATGCATAAGAAACAAAGCGTGTTTCAATGTTCGGCTAGTAAGGATGTTTAAATTTTTAAGTTATTGTTTAAGTAGCAAGAGCATTATAGTAAAACAACTTTTTTCTAAATTTTAACATTTAATAAAAGTAAATACAAGTCATCATAGAATGCAACTTGGTTTATACCATAGAAAATGTTGCGTGTCAAAGATATGATGTCTAGAAAGTTCTTGCAATTTCGATTGTTTTTCACCTTTTTGACGAAAGATTAATTAGTAATTAGTTTATCACTAAAAAAAATGTCTTTTAATGACAGTTAAAAAAGTGTAAACAAAAGTTAAAAAAGTGTCACTAAAATTAAAAAGTGTCACCAAAAGTATAAAAACATGTCGCTAAAAAATTTATTTACTTCTCTCACACTAAAAAAGTGTAAGTAAAAATCCAGTAAAAGTCTATTTATAGTGACACTAAAATAGGGTGAGGAAATGTTTTTGCCTTTGATGACACATTTTGTTTATAAAAGTATCATCAAATCTCAAAATTTTATGCTTTTATTTACCTTTTTTTTAAAGTGTCAATAAAAAGTTGGATTTAATGAGACACTCTTTATGTATTAGAAACTCAGTTTATTTGATGATTACTAACAAAAGATTGTAAAAAATTGATGCATACGAAAATTTTAGTTTATTTTTCCAGCATATTATACAAATCCAAAAGGAGGCAACTATTTTATTCTTGGTGGATTGTTAGTGTTCATCTCTTAATTTTTGTTTCTTCTAAACTAGACGAGTAACCGTGCATAGCACCGGAAATTCCTAACGGTCAATAATTAACGATATGCGATATTGTTGTATGTTTTTTGTGTAACGTTCAAAATAGAACGTGAAAATATCAAAATGTAATTGTAAACGGCTGTAACATGCGATAAGTCAACTCAAACAAAAATTCTTAACATGTGTCAAAGAACGTTAGAAAACATATTAGGGTTGTTTATATATGCATTGGGGAAAAGTTTAAACTTCAAATTTAAAAGATTTTTAACATCTCCTGCCATTATGTAATTCACTGCCATTACTTTAGAAAATAGCGTAAGAAATATTCAACTGAATTAAGTCATTCCAAAAATAAGAAACACATTATTGTAAGTTTTGACTTTTCGATCGTGAGTGTATGTAAGCTTATTCCAAAAATATTACTATAATTTACAACTTTTCCATTGTATCTGTTTTAAGGCATTCAAATACATTCCATAAATAAAATGGAAAAAGTTCCCGTCAATTATGTTGAATGAATACATTCCTTCAATATGAATTTAAATATTCAATACGGTCATAATATTTTTCTTACTTTCCTTTCTTATCAATTAAACGTGATAATATTCATTACAGCCATAATACTTTCCTTACTTGTCTCACTTATCAATGTATATTGCCGAGTATATTGTAATGAGATGATGATGTTTGTGAGATATTTGTTTGCAGGCGAAATTCAAAATTTTCAAAAGTTTCAAATTTCAAAAGTTACATGACATAATTCATAACAAAATTTACAACATAAACTTTATAACAAATTTACACTACAAACTTTCTAACAAATTTATACAATAGTCATTATAACAAATTTTCGGCAAAAAACGCGGCAGCGACGGAAGCTTCATTTTCCGATGAGAAAACGGTGAAGGTGGCTGTAACAAAAAAAGTTACATAAATTATATCACATTTTTTACATAAAAATAACTTTTATATCTAAAAGAAATACCTACGAAATTTTAAATATTCTGAAAATTTTATCCTAGCTTTATATAATATTGGAGAGTTACCAAAATATAAAAAATATATTTTTGACGAATTTTGTTATTTTTTATAAAATTAAAACGAAACATGAATAAATACTTGAAATAAATATAGATCTAACCAAAACCGGCAAGTAAAGTAAGGGCAACTGATTTTCCGACGAGTCCATCGGCGACAGTAATTATTCCTGCGAGTCCTTAAAAACAAATCTCACAAATAAACATATAAAAGAATTTACACACCAAAATACAAAAGCAAATTAACATAAATAAGTACACAAACTTTTTCGGCGAGTCCTGCGAAATAAAACCAACATATTCCAATGAGATTTGCAACACCTACAAAACCTATAGATCTATAAAAAAACATTAAAAACATAAATCTTCGAAACATATAACAAAAACCCTCAAACCTTGCCAAATCATATAGGTCTATTATAATAAAAAAAATACATCAAAAAAAATTAGCTACGGTGGGCGGCCGCCGGTGGTTAGAGAGAAACTGATTTTTGGTTTAGAGAGAGAGAAGAGTGTAGTGTTGTGTGTGTTTTTAGACAGATAGTGAATTGTGTGAATGAGATATGTGTGTCTTTTATGCTTTTATAGATATTTTGTGTCAATCATTTAGTATACATTCTTTTTTTAAGTTTTGACTGCGATTAAATTTTAACTGCTATTAAGTTTTTTCTAAAATAGGTTAAGTACTTTCGGTAATTAATGTGATACATTATTTCCGAAAATAAAATAGATTAAGGCTTGTACATTTCGTTTCCAAAGCTTGTACATTTTTAAGTTTTTCATTACACATTTAATGTTAAATTCTTAGTTTCCAAAGCTTATACATTTAGTTTCAAGGCTTGTTTTTTTCACATCACTTTATAGCCTTTTTCCTTTAAAAGAACTATAGATACTAACCTGATATCACTTTGTCGCTTACAAATTAATGAAATTATGCAATATGATAAGATAAACTATAAAAGCCTAGGCCCCATGCATGCAGCGTTATGGGTACGTATAGTAGTCAAAGATATGGCTTCCTGATTTTGGTATTTAGCCACACATGCAACACTTGCACCCATGATTGTTAAGATTCTGATCATGATTTTATGATTTTACGATACTGTAAAGCAAAAACAATTCGAATTTTACGTAAGATCTTTGCAAGCTTAGGATCTTATGATATCCCGATCTTAACCATATGATCTTAAGATCTAATCCGATATGATCTTACATTTCACGGACCGCAAACTTAAAAACTACAAAGTTATGGATTGTGTTTTATACAATTCAAAAAACAACATGTTAATCTTTTTAAACATTTCATAATCATAATTTATGACAATATTTCTGTGAAATATTCACATAATTTTGTGTTTATGATATATAATAATTCGTAAATTTGTATAATATTACACAAACTATTAAGAAAATAACATTATTGTAAGATCTTAAGATCCCGATCAGATCGTCGATCTTGATCTTGAAAAAGACAAAAACGATCATAAGTAAGATCCCGATCTTAAAAACCTTGCTTGCACGTACATTTTTAGTTTTTTTCCTAACAAAATAATATTCGTATGGTCGCGAAACCGATATAGCTATCACAAATAATTGCAAGATAATATATTCATACGATACCGTTTGTATATATCTATTTTCGGTTTGTTTGATGTTATACGTATACGCTCGGCTTCTTCTCTTACGTAGTATTTGGTACGTCGCAATGAGAGTTGGAATGGAAAACACCATTACGGCAGAATGAAAAAATCATGTTTGTTTACAATAATGGAATGTAATGACTTATAGCATGCAATCACTCATTGCATCAAAAATCATCATTTTCATTCACTAATGACCCTTTGTTTTTTTTCCATTACGTCTTAGAATGGAATGATAATTACATAAAAACCCTTTATTAATTACCCATCAAACAAAAAAACATATTTAACAAAGTCTATTTTAGTCTTTTTATTATCGATTACATTCCATTTTATTTTGCAACAAAACATAATTACAATCGTAATGCGTCATTCCATTACGTTATTTATTCCATTACGATGTTCATTCCATTCTGTTACTACTTCATTTCGTCATACCAAACAGACCCTTAACGTAAAATCCATATCTTGGTGATGTATATAACCTCTTGTAATGAAAAAAAAGAAACGGGTCAAAACCATCATGTAAAAATAGAAAACTAAAAGTCACCCTTTTGTCTCAATAAAATATTGTATTGCTGGTGGTACGGTATATCTAGATCACATAAATAAGTCATAACTCTTCATTTTATTTGTTTGGTATAATTATTTATCTTGACACCTTCTTGAGTTTTATGTAGTTACTTTTTATTTTGCTGTTAAAACACAAAAGTTTTAAATTTGGACTAACTTTTGTGTGTGTATAAAGTTTTTTAAAACACCAATTTACTCTTCGTGGTTAATAAGGTGGTAAAAGTAAAGTAAGGCTACAAAACCGAATTTAAATCTTTGGTGCTACAATAACAAAAAAAATTGGTTAACTATACAACACTTGAAATTGTGACAAGTTGATTACACTTTCAAATAACAATCCTAATTTGTTTACATCATATAACATACATGAAGTTAGTTTAACATTAACTAAATTTTATATGTATAATGAACGAGAGTTGTTATTTTGTTATTAGCACATACTAGATTATGTTATAGATACTTATACATCTATAAAATTTCTTTGCCTTTCAAATAGAAAATAAAAACGTATTATACATCTACTACATGATGTTTGTTTTACTTCTACATTGATGGGTGTAAATGTCGCATAATAAATACATATGATATTATAAGCCATATACATTTAGTAGTACGCTTATGTTTTCGTGCTTTTTAAATTTTAAAAAAAGTTCATCTCTCTCTCGAGGTTAAAATAAAAGAAAAATAAAAAAAATTACAAAACGCACCTTCAAAGTATACGAAAAGTTACTAAAATGACCTTAAACTTTTACCTATTTACGACTTTTTTATATAACAAACTTTATTTATCAAATACTAAACGTATATCTATCAATTCATAGGGCTGTAAACGAACTGAACGTTCAGTGACATTTCATGAACCGTTCGGTAAAAAATTTGTTTATGTTCGTTTATTTATTAGATGAACGAACATGAACAACATGTTACGTTCGTTTAGTTAAATGAACGAACATGAACAAAAGTCTTGTCCGTTCATTTGAAAGAGGGTATATGATCAAGTTCTGTGTCAGGAGTGAACTTAGAATAGAGATTTGTCCCATTCCTAATAATAGAAATTGTAATAGAGACAAAGCCTATACAAATGTAACTTGCTCTTTTGGATTGGGTGAGGGCTTGCCACTATGTGGGTGTGTGTTGAACCCTACCTAGTAGTATAATAGGATACTCTTGTAACGGAGTAGATGTTAAGTTTGTGAATTCAAAGTCTTAACTTCTTCTAAACCAACATCTACTCTCAATCTACTAAGTCCCTGAGCATGCTCAGTGGTTTGCATACTAGTTTAGTTGGCATAACACCTTTTGGTTTATGCAAAATGTATTAGTGAGGAGTTCACACCACACACTCACACACACCACAACATTGTCATTTCATTCTATTGTTGATTCCGTTATAATGGGGGTATAATTCTTAATAAAAAGAGTTAAACATTGAAAAGTTATTTTTTGTGTTTTTTACTTATTAGTTATATATACGTACACAAACCTTTTCAAAGAACAAATTGTTTACTTTACTAGCTAGCCATGAGTTAGTTAATGATAAATTTGTAGTTATTGTTCACTAACTAAGTGGGAACAACAAATACAAATAAAGGTCTAATAAAGCTATTTTATTTTTCGACTTTTACGTTTTTGATAAAAAATAAATGTAAAAAAAATCTACGTAAAATGTACGTAAACAAGTTATTAGAATAATTTTCCATTTCGACGTAAGTCTCAAGCTAAGGTACTGTAAACAAAAAAAAATGATTAAAACTTGCTAAATGATCAAAGTAATACATTTTTGTCTTAAACTTTACATTTTTACAAATGTAACAAAACCTTTTTACAAAAATAAATTAGACAAAATATTTTTGTAATTAAAAAATATTTTATTCAAGTATACATTTAAAACCAGGTTTTCCTCCTAAAACAAATAAAACCAGAACCAGAAAATATTTCCTCAGAAAATGAAAAAATGAGACCGTCCTATAAATGTCGGCCCCCAGATAGGAAGGGCGGTCCCAAATTGATCAGAGACCGCCAGTCATAAATATGGGATCAATAGGCTTGATGTTTCTCAGGTTTGCCTATAAATAGTGAATCATTTCCACATAGTTTTTTATATTTTTGCACACAGCTTTTCTATGTTTTGATTCACGTTACATACTTTTTAGTCTTTAATCATTTAACTTGTTTATACATTTTGTTTTACACCTTGATCCTTTCTTTCCTTTTCAAGTGTAAGAGAAGAATACTCGTAATCGTCAAGATACGAAGTATTATAGATTAGTTTGTGCATTCGTAACGTTGTTACGCTCTCGTTGTAATTTGTACATCAACCACATAACCTCCAATCTTGTGTAGTAGTTAGATCGGGTAGATCGGGTTAGTATTTTAGGTGTGAAAATACGTGTGTAAGCGGTTAGTATTTTAGTCCTCAAAATATATTTGTGAGTGGTAGATTGGTTCTAGCTGAGATTAGAACATGAGATTTAGCTTAGTGTTAGAAATTGGTGTAAGCAATGATTGTACGGTTTTCTCTGTCTGAAGGGAGCCTTTTTGAATAGTGAGTGAATCTAGGGTTGGATACCGTGGAGCTGGATTAAATAGGGCGAAGAGGAGTTTCGTTGCGGAACCACTATAAATCTTCGTGTTGTGGTTTGATCTTTCTAACTCTATACTATCATCTTCCACTTTATATTTCGTAGTTAATATTGTTTATACTTATATATATTGTGTTCATATTATGTTTAACTGATCTCACGTAAACTCAAATCTAAGCTTTTACAAACTAGTATAATTAAATTTTAAAAAGCGATAAACTATTCAACCCCCCATTCTAGTTTCCACAATTTGTATCATGAGCAGGCTAACCTAATATTTTTAAAATAAACCGTATTTTATAACTTGAATTGATCTATGGAGTCAGAAAAATACATAGAAGGGCAATCCATGCAAAGGCCACCACTCTTTGAAAGCGATGGATTTATTTATTGGAAAAAATAGATTCGAGACATATGTGAAATAAAAAGATCCAGATCTTTGACATGTTATTACCCATGGTGATTTCCCACCTATTGAAAAAAGGTTTTAACTAAAAATGATGAAATTATTCCTTTTGAGAAACAAAGTGATGATCTTAAAAGAAAACTTGCTAAAAATAATGAAGCCAAAATGGAAATTTATAATGCTTTGCCACATAAACAATATGAAAGAATTTTTATATGCAAAACAACAAAAGAAATTTGGGAAACTTTGTTAATCACTCACCAATGTAATAGTCAAGTCAAAGATAACAAAATAGACCTTCTCGTTCAACAATATAAACAATTCATGATTTTAGAAGAGGAACCGATAGATAATGCTTTTGCTAGATTCAACACCATTATTACTAGTCTAAAAGCACTTAATGAAGTTTATTCTATCAAGAACTATGTTAGGACATTTCTTAGGGCTCTACATCCTAAATTGAGAGCAAAGGTCACCGCAATTGAGGAGTCGAAGGATGACATCACTATCACTTGACGAACTTATCAGTAACTTTAAAGTTCATGAAGTGATAATTAAGAAAGATTCCAATATAGTCAAAGGTAAAAGAGAACAAATGAGATCTATTGCCTTAAAGGCTAAAAAGGAATCTAGTGATGAAGAAAGTTTGACTTCTAGGAGTGAAGACGAAGAATACGCCAGGCAGTTAGAGGCTTTAAGAAGTTTTTTCAAAAGACGAGGTAGATTTGTGAGACAACCACGAGAAGAAAAGAAGTAATTCCAAAGGAGTTGGGATGACAAGAACGAAAAGAGTGAAAGAAAATGTTTTAGATGCGAAGATCCAAATCACCTTGTCAAAGAATGTCCGAAGCCATAAAGAAACAAAAACCAAAGCGCTTTTGTTGGAAGATCTTGGAGCGATAGCGGTGAAGAAGAAGAAGAAGAAAAGACCAAAGACGAAATGTGTCTTGTGGCAAGGGCTATAAATGAACTGAACTTTCAATGAATGATTCATGAACCATTAAGTAAAAAGTTCTTTTATTTATTAAATGAATGAACATGAACATTATTTTACGTTCGTTTAGTTAAATGAATGAACATGAACAAAAGTCACGTTCTTTTGTTTATGTTCGTGAACGTCCGATTATGCGTTCATTAACGTTCTTTATGTTCGCATATCATATCTTTTAAATGTATACTTTTAAACTTGGTATGTTTAAACAAAACAACACTTATAATAGAAAATATTATGCACAATTTGATAGAGTTTATATTTTTTATCTATGTTCATTTATATTCATTTAAGGTTCGTTTAGTTTCTTAATGAACGAACATAAACAAACATGAACAACTCATTAATTTAATAAACTAACATGAACAAGAAATTTTGTTTGTTTAAGCGTTCACTTATTCTTTAAAACGAGAAACTCAAAGAGGAAGCGTCTAGGTTTACTCAATTAGAAAAGAGTACTCATTCACTTAAGGAAATGTTAAATTTTAAAAACCATCTAGCGATAAATCTGGTCTAGGATTTAATTCAGTAGAAGCATTAACAAGCGGGACTAAACAAATAAAATTTATAAAATCACAGAAAACTGAGACAACATGTGCCGGTCTCCAAGTGATAGAGGACAATCCTTTAATTACCTCAGGCAGTCCCCAAATCAATCTGGGACCGTCTGACTCTCAGTTCGTTGTAGAAAAGTCAGTTTCATTCTTTAAGTTAAATTTGAGTCTGAAACCAAAATGTATAATTATGAATAATGTTAAGGTTCCCGTTGCTAGTGATGATGAAGTTAAATGTTTTTACAAACCATCTTTAAAACCCAGAGTTGGATTTACAAAACCCAAAACTAGAGTAAAAACTCCACCTCCTAAGAGAACTAATAATTCTCGTCCCCAGTCTAAAACACCACAACCTAGGAGAAACCTTGGAAGACAAAATTACCCAAATGTGTACCCCGTAACTTGGAATAATCTTCAACAACAAGTTACGTACCTTGGGGAATTTGTACACCATTTCAACATCCTAATTTAATGTAACAAATGCAAAGGATGTTTAATGCTAACAACTTTGGACCCATGAGATATTGGGACCAAATGTTTGAGTTGTTATGTAATCTAAATAGATATGCTTAGGAATCGATTTAGAGCCCGACGAATGGATCAAATATAATGGATGCACAAAGCACATGACAGGCAATCTGATACAACTTGTTGATCGCATTTCAATAGATTGAATTCCTTAAGCTTGTTTAAGGATTAGTTATATTAGATAAATCTAAATCTAACTATAGTAAAAGCTTTGTTGAAGGTTATTAAAGATTATGGGAATCTAATCTTTAATATTAGAAGAATTATCAATGAGGCGGTAATTTAAAACAATTATGCTACCCAACTATTATAATGATAATAATACGATTACTCTTTAAAGTTATTAGGTTACCAAGACCTTGAAGCTCATGAATTATACGACTTAGATGATAAAAGATGATTTAGTTACATCAAACTCTTGCCCTAGGACCTCCTTTTATTACCAAAGGAGTCTGGTCAACTTACAATACTTTCTAGTAGCCATATTCTTTTATATAAACAAATAACCTTAATAAATAATAATATCAACGCAGTACTAACACCAAATGTAACAACTTATTACACCTTCGCAGCATTATCTTTATCTAGACAAGTTTAACCTTGAGTAGTAGTAACTTATCACTAGCCGTAGTAACTACTTAGAATATTTTCACTAGCTGAGCAGTACTAATATTCACTAGCAGTAGTAACTTTGTACTAGCAGTAGTAAACACTTAGCATATTTTCTTTGAAGTTCATGAGCAGCACTAAATCCAGCTGAGCAGCATTAACACAAACATGAGCAGCAGTAATTCAAACAACATCAAGAAGACTTTTAATCCCAACAATCCTCCCCTAAACTTGATATTCTTCTTCAAAATCATCAAGTTTCTTCATTTAAAGCTTCATCAACACCAGGAGGATGCTTCCAAACACTTCTTTACTTCTTAAGCTGTTTCATGATGAATTTAAGAAGCTGATAAGCCATTTCACTTTCATAATCAATTATAAGCTTCTTTTCCAACATCATTGAAAGTGTAAGTGGTGCAAGGGGATACTTCTTCTCTACCAACATATAAATCTGCACATGTTGCATCATCAAGGAATGTACTCCACAGGAGTCATACAGCTTCCAATTCAACACTTTGTAGTCTTGTTGATTCTTCCATACTTTATCTTCTACATGTGGTTCAAACATTGTTTTCAAATCACCCCATAATATCAAATCCAAGTCTTCCACTGGTCTTGTTGACTCATATTTAGCTTTTACCAACTTGTACAAATCTTCTAAATCTTCCCTGTCAAAACTTTTAAGCATGTGACTAAAGATCATGTACATTTGAGACTTTCCATCAGCTCTCATTATTTGATAATAGCTTTTTCTTCCTTCTTTATGAATCTTCCAGCCAACAATACTTGGAGACTTACTAGCCAAAGGTATAACATCAATTGCTACTTCTTCTTTATCTGGAATGATTTCCATTCTCTGTTTAAGCTCTGTTGTTTCTTTGTCATCTTCCACCTTTTGCTTCTTTGTAATCTCTTGTACCAGCTCTGTTCCTGCTCTCTTTTCTTTGCCTTCCACCAACTCTGTTCTAAAGTCTTCAAATGTATTTACCCTTTTGAATGCTCTGTCAAACATTTCTTGGATAGAATCAAACTCTTTCAACTTCAAATCATTGAGCTTGTATCCTTCCATGTTCTTTAGGTAAGTACACATTATCTTTCTCTGTTGAGCTTTTGTTGGTGGTTTGTTTCTTTTCTCTTCTGCTCTTTTAGCTGCAAAATGCTTTCTTCTTTTCTCTAAGAGTTGTTGAAATAATGTAGCCTTTTCTTCAATAGACAACTCTTCTTGTTCTTGTGCTTGCATTCTTTCAGCCAATTGATGATCATCATCAATCTTTTCCTGTATATCATCCCATGTTTCAATCAAGGCAATATTGACTTCTTTTTCTTTTTCAGCTTTTTCTCTTGGAAGTCTTTCTTCTTCATCAAATTCAGCTTGTAATTTTAAAGCAGCTTCTTCATCAAGCCTGATTAGATCTTTCTTCTTCATAGGCTTCACAGGTTCTATCAATATCCCTTTACCTTTGTCCTATGATTGTTGTGAAGATATTGTTGGTGTAGATTTACCCAACTCTTGTAATATCACCATCATCATCAGTAGTTGTTGTAGCAGCACTAACAGTTGTTGCATCACTAGCAATACTAACTACATTACCAGCAGCACTAACTTGAGCAGCATCAGTAATTAACTTAGCAGTGTTAATAACTTCAACTACTTCTTCAACAACATTAACTTCATCATTTTCCTTATTAGCAGCAACTTCTTGTTTTGCAACAAACACATCCTCACCATCTAAAACATTAACATCAAACATCTCTTCAACCACATTTTGAACACTAACCAGGGTAATTTTTTCATCTACATCAATAGCATTAATCCTCCTCTGTTTGGATGCATCCTTACCTAAACTTTCTTCATTAGTAGAGGATTCTACCCTAGCAGTCAAACCAACTTTGTATAATCTCTTAAGCTTATGAGTTCTTGACCTATTTTTCTTTTTAAGCTTCTTGACCCTCCTTTTCAAACTAGCAATCTCATTATCTTGAGTGGTCTTTGTCTTCTCCAAATCAAGAACCCTATTTTGTAAAGTGGTACATAGTGCCATCAATTCATCAAGTTTAAGTCTATCCTCGTCACTTCAAAGTGTGTTACCTCTTGCGAGTAGTGAATCATTGGAATGTTTAGATACACTCTCAAACCTAGTTTGAGCAATAGTATCCCCCATGGTTTCTTGGCACCTGGGAACACCACCTGAAGTAGTTCCTAGGGAAATAGATTCATTAGGTGTTGCCTTGGATTGGGTCATATTTATGTTACCACTGTCCTACTCTGCTTCTAAGATAGAAGCAATAGTGGCAGCCCTTACCAAACTGTCACCCAACTCTTTATGGACAACCTTATCTGCAACATTCTCAATAGGATCACTAGGCTAAGGTACCTGAGTGTCCTTTCTTTTAGGCTTCCTAGGTTGTTGTTTCTTTTGAGGTTGAGTAGATGGTTGAATAAAAGTGGGTGTGTGATGGGGATCAGTTAGAATTGTTGAACCTTTACCCAATTATGATCGGTTTCATACCACCATTGTTTGAAATAAAGGTGTTACTCTAACAGAAAAACCTTTGCCTACCCTTTTTATATTTCCAAAAATCTTTTTAGTGTGAGAGGGTGCAATATATATTCTCTTATGATTTGGCCTTCCATCAAATTGTTGGTCCAAAAATATTTGTACAAACCTTGGATACATCAAAAATTTGCCAGACAAATTATCCAAGTTTCTAATCATACTATCAAAAATGAATTTTGAAAAGTTAAATTTCTAATTTGTAGCTAAGCAGATAATGGCAGATGTCATAGTACTACTAAACTCATTCCATGCAGTAGTCTTTGGACTTAGACATTGTAAAATAGTATGAATTAGAAATTTCCATTGTGGGAAAATGAATAGTTTATAAAAAGTTAGTTTTTGTGAAATTTTCTCATACCCCATCAATGTAATTTGTTCAAAAATGGTAGAATTTGGTAAACAATCAACACCTTCCTCATCTGCTAGTTGAAGATCTCTTCTATTTCAGTGATGATTATCTTCTTGCCATCTACTAGGGCATGTAACTATTCTTTCCCGTTAATAGTTTTGACCATGGCAGTAGACCATAACTGTTTAATGCAAGATATATATATATATATATATATATAGTAGGATTAATCGTTAATGCATACCTTATAGGGTGTGCATTCAAAAAATCCATAATTTGTTCAAACACATCACTCTATGTGGGTTTAGACAAAAATACGACCATATTATGAGTATCAACAAACTTTAGAGTCGTCATTTATGTTGAGTTTTGATAATGGGTGATAAAATTGAGTTAGGGTTTGTAGTTAGAGAGTATTTGAAAGAGTGAAATTGATTAAAGAATCGATTGAAACCCTTAATCGAAGTATTTATGAAAAATACCCTCAACAGCATTAACTTTTACCCAGCAGTAGTAAGTTATGCCTAGCAGCATTAACTTTAAGTAACCAGTATTAACTCCAATTCCATTCTAAACAACTTTTACATCATTAATTTAACACTTTTCTTTGTTTTTCCTACAAAATGTTAGTCCAAAAACCAAGAAAACACAAGACATAGAAATTTTCACAATTATCACAGTATCAATTATACCTAACAGTATTAAGTATAACTAATAGTAGTAACTCATTAGTATGAAGTATAACTAGCAGTATTAATTATACTTAACAGCAGAAACTTTTAATGACATGAATAATAATACTAATTCATACAAAACTCTACAAAAACATAAAGAGATAAAAGACTTTAAAGATTTAGCATTCCAATAATTACAATCAAATATTGAAATCTACTTACATCAAAAACTTTTGTAAGCAAATTTGCAACATTCTTGTCAGTATGGATTTTGACCATTTGAATCAATTTCTTTTCATTACAATCTCTAATAAAATGATGTCTGATCTCTATATGCTTTGTTTTTGAATGAAAAACATAATTTTTAATTATGCAAATAGTATTGTTATTGTCAATAAAGATTTTGGTATGCATAAAATTGTACCCATAATCAAGTAGTTGATTCTGAATCCAAAGCACTTGTCTATAGCAACTTGAAGCAGCCACAAACTTAGATTTTGTTGTGGAATTTACAACCACTGTCTATTTCTTGCACTGCCATGATATTAATCTACATCCAAGGAATTGACAACCTCTTGTTGTAGACTTCCTATCCAAGCTTGCTCCAGCATAATCACTATCAGTGTATGCTATCAAATCAAAAGAAGAATCTTTTAGATACCAAAGGCCTAATTTTGGTTGACCTTTTAAGTACCTAAAAATCCTTTTCACAACATGAAGATGTGAGACCTTTAGATTGACTTGGTATCTAGCATAGGCATACACTGCAAACATGATGTTAGGTCTTGAAGATGTAAGATACATCAATGAACCATTCATTGACCTATACATATGAACATCCACTTCTTCACCATCTTTATCCTTGAGCAGAGGCTTTTGAGTTTCTTGGTGTGCTTGCAGTCTTGACTTCTGTAAACCCAAATTTCTTTAAAATTTCAGCAACATATTTATCTTGACTAATAAATATTCCATCCTTCTTCCGCTGCACTTGTAATTCCAAGAAGAAAGTAAGTTCTCCCATAGAACTCATCTGAAATTTCTTATGCATTAACTTCTCAAATGCAATGCATAGCTCTTTCTTTATTGAACCAAAGATGATATCATCCAATAAACTTGGACCAGCAAAATATCACCTTTGTGCCTTTTAATGAATAAGGTCTTGTTAATTTTCCCTCTTTGAAACCTATTTTCCAACAGATATGTTGACAAGGTTTCATACCAAGCTCTATGAGCATGATGTAGTTCATACAATGCTTTTTCAACCTTGTATACTCTATCAGGAAAGTCTGGATATTCAAATCCTGGTGGTTGACATACATATACCTCTTCTTCAATGCCTCTTTTTTGGACTTACAAGAGGCCTGTGTTGCTTTCCCCATTTGATAAGCAAACACAGGTTTGATCATTTTCAAAAAGTTTGGAAGGTAAACCTCTTACAAGATTTCCTTTAACCAATTTATTCATGGTTTTAAAATTTAAGTACCACTAGACCATCTATGCCAATAGTGTTAGATTCATCAGATTGCTTTTGTAAAAAGGCAAGTTAAAAAACCTCCTTTAGGAACTATGTTCTTTAAATCAACACTATACATATTGTTCTTTCTAGGAACTCTAAGTAACTTGACTTTCATCAATTAACTTAAATTTTGGAGATAAAACAATAAATTCAGTGTCATTAAAAATAATATTCTTTTTATCACACATTTGTGAGACACTAAAGAGATTAAACTTTAACTCTCTCACAAAATACACATTTTCAAAATCTAGATTACCAAAAAAGTTTTATATGATACCTTTTTCCTTAATTTCCCTCATTTGGGGTTCCCTCCAAAAGCAACATATCCTCCATCTATCTCTTCAAAGTCTGTAAGATAGGACATGTTTTCTGTCATGTGCCTTGAGCATCTACTATCAATCACTCCTTGGTCCTGTAAATCCATTTGTGGATTGCCCTGCACATTAGATGAGAAAATCAGTTTCTTTTGGGGACCCAAGCCATCACTGGCTTGGATCTGCCTTGTGCATTAATATAATCAAACTTTTTTACGGTGATTGATGCACTGTTGTGTTTAGAAACATGGTCTAAAACTTTATGATTTGGTTTCCAAACCCAACAAGTTGAGGCCTTAACAACATTAAAATTATTTCCCTTAATAGTATTAACTACTGCTTTTGGCCTATCAGTATTAATTTTTTTTTATCCCTAACAGTATTAACCCTTTGATTAATATTACTGTTTTTAAATGCTTTGTTCTTATGAATGGGCCTCTTAACAGCTGAATGTGCTATTTTAGAAAGATATGACATTGGTCTAGCAACATTCACTGTTGTTTTTAAGTAAGCAGCATTAACTTGTCTAGCAATATTAACTGATACTAAACCAGACTTCATTAGTACTGCTCTTGGAACTAAGTTCTTTTTAGCACAGGGGTAAGTCTTTTTAGCTAAGTTTTGATGATTCACCCTATGCGCATTGTTCCAAACAGGTTTTACCATCCTTTGATTTTGAAACTGTTTTTGATGGTAATTGCAATCAACCTACAAATGATCA
>BQNB010151497.1:3718-15893 GCA_026074375.1 Tanacetum coccineum | reverse complement strand
ATGTGTTTAGGCCATAAAACACAAGGTTTGTTATGTTGGGCCATAAAACATAACGGGTTTGGTTGTACCCGAAGAAGGATTATGCTACTATTTTTGGTTTTTTCAACTTTTTTATATCAAAATCAAGCAAACTAAGTATTAAGCTAACAACTAAACTAAATAAGCATCTAACAACAAAATTTTGCAGTAATAAGCTAATTTAAATAGTAATAAGCAGGAAATAAGCAGAATTAAGCTAAAATGCAAATTAAGCTATAAAATGTAAAATGAAAACTTACAAAAACCTTTGCATAAACAAGGCTATTAATGCTTTTAAAAGCTACTCAACAAGCTCCAGCTTATCTGATGATAAGCTGGTAAGGTCCTGGAAGCCCTTCCATAACTGGCTTCCCTTCTATTTAAAAGCTGAGGTAATTTGAAGGGAGGATTTGAGTATTTTAAACCTTAGTTAAGCTTTAATAGCTTAACTGAGTGAATATCTAGCTTATTAGTTTTAATCACAGCTTATTGAGCTTAATAGAATAGTAGAGAGCTTTTTAAACATTATGCATTAAAGTAAAAACGTCAATTGAAATTTGATCATTAAGTAAACTAAAATTTTATTGATTATGAAAACTGAGTACAAGCTTGAAAAGGAAATTACATTAATTGAAAACAATATTAAAAACGTTACAATAAGCTAAAATTCATAAGCTAAAAGCTACACTAAGTAAACTACACTAGATGATTAAACTGTGAACGAAAGGCTCCTTTTATAGGCCAAGAGTGAAGCTTCCAGACCCTTAGACGCTCCCCCAGCTTTTGATCTTGACCCTTAATCCTTAACTGCTTTCAATCAATTTGATCTCGATCGTCCATTGCTCTCCACGTATGATTAGCCAATGATTGGCCTTGGGATTGCCAACCTGGCATCCCACAATCGTCATTACGTGCGTCATAGGCTTCTAGAAGGGTTAACTTCACTTAAACGAGGTTAATTTTGGGTACAGGGTAATTTTGGGACGATGGTGAACAGTGAAAAGGGTATTCCCGCCCTTTTCTTTTCTTATTTCATTGTTTGACCCGTGTTATAAAAGGGAGGGTTGACTTGGGCTAAAGGGTATACGGGCCAAGGTTTTATTTGGGCTCGGTAATATGGTTTTGGGTTTGGTTAATTGTTAAGAGTAAATTTGGACTTAACGACCGTTAGTCCCTAAGTATTAAAGGACTAACGGTGTTATTGGTTTAGGGACTTTTGGTGAAAAAGGTTTTAACAATAAGGGCCATTTGGTAATTTCAAGGTTTTGTCTTCTCATGGGTTGACCAATGTTGACTTTTGTTGACTTTTTGTTGACCTTTGCTTACAAACTCCCAGCTCTTGTGTACTCTTTCCGTCTCGTGTTCGTTTTTGCCCGGTTTTTGGCTCTTTTCTTGTGATTTTTGTAATATCCGTACCTACACATCACAAAAGACAAAATACACAATATACAAGCATAATATATCCATTTTTCATCTTTTTAGGGTCATTTTTGGTATAAAACGGATATGTGATTTCTCACATATCAAAATTCCCCAAACTAAGTGATTGCCGTGTCCTCACGCAATATTATATGCTCTAAAACCAAATACTCCAAAACTTCCCCAAACTAATCCTTTGAAAAGTAGCAAAGTCTTTTGTGGGGAAAGTTAAGAAATCACAAGTTTTAAAACACCCTTTTTTCCAATTTTTATGATTTTCATAATTTACAACTTACAACTTATTCATGTGTGACATAATGTATTGCTTTCATTATTCATTGATAACTTTTAGGATCACAGAACAAAAAGCACAATAAGTGTCCAAATAGATAAATTTATCGTCCTCGACTTTCACTTCTCCATGTCAAGCTTAAAAACAAGATCATTATAAAATACAAGTTATGATGCTAACACTACTCATAAAAACTAATTGTGTATAAATTTTCCTCCCTTAAACCTAATTTTGTATCTCAAGATTTTATTTAAGTCATATACCCGAAGGCTCTTTAAGACTTTATTTTCGATACTATTTAATTCCAAAAATAAAGCGTAACGGTTAAAACGCAATGATTAGTTCCTAGCCCTTTTCAAAAGATCAAATGTCATCAAGATTAAGTCCACATCGAGGCAACCAAAATTTAGCTTTTATTAGGTTACTTAAGTAAGGCACCATTCATGTCATATACCCTTAGGATCTTTAAGACATAAATGGACCAATCTTATTTGCACCATATACCCTAAGGCTCTTTAAGGTACAAACAAGACAAAAAATTAAGCAACAATATCCATTCCATATACCCTAAGGCTCTTTAAAGAATGAATAAGGCTATAATTTCACTTATTAAATTCTACTTACCCCATATACCCTAAGACTCTTTAAGAGATAAGCAAAATATTTATTCATGTGATACATATAGTATGCCAAATTAAGTATTCCTGATGTATACTCATCTTAATCACAAAGTAACTAAAGAAAACTTCTATGAACTAATTATTAACCAAAAAACCCCACAACTCTATTTAATTTAACATTATATATAAAGGGATGAAACAAGCTAATGGGAGAAAAGCCACAATTTACACCTTATGAGCTTTAAAGAAATCAAACTATTTAGTTTAGCATCAAAAATTATATACTCTATCATCTCTTGTTCTTCACAATTTAAAATTTCTAAGAAAGAAACTAGTGAATCCTTAGCCTAATAAATCGATCTTGGCATATTTAAAATCAATTATGGGAACTTGCAAAATTTTGACTTTTTTAAGCTAGACTTGCTTTTTATAGCTCCTCGTATAAAAGATTAGCAAATTTCAATCTATACACGTTAAGGAGAAAAGCCAAGATATAAAACCGGTCTGGTCAAAATTTACTTTTGTTCTCACCAACGGAAAGCCTACATTCTTGTCAAAACACTTATTATTATTTTTTTTTATTTTTTTTTTCAACTAATTTATATTTTTTATCATTTTCTACACATTTTTTTTAATAATATGTAAAATTTTAAAAATTTTACAGGAAAACGGGGTACGTGAGAACAACGAGCAAAAGGTAGGTAAGACCATATCGAAGATATATCACCCCATACTAAAACTAAACATTGTCCTCAATGTTTCCTAGTCTTAAGGCTTAAAACCCCATACTAAAACTCAAAAATTCGAATGCATAATCCGAGCATGGAGAAAGTATCACAAAAATCTTAAGCCGTTTATTAAGTAAGCTACAAGATAAATGTTAGTCGATAATAATCTAGGATATCGGATTTCCCCAAACTAATGGCAAGCAAAGGCTAGGAAGCTCGAGTGAACCGGGACAAAACACCGAACACGAGAGTCTTCAAAAATTTTGGGTCAATCCTACAAACAATCACAAGCACAAACAACAAGAATCGGAAGAGTACAAGCCTCCTCACATCACATTAGAAATAAGAAAGAAGAAAGATGGATAAGCATGGGGTGCCTCCCACGAAGCGCTTTGTTTTTGGTAACCGAGTCACATAGCTTGACTCGATCCCCGCATTCATTTGTCCATAGGGAAAGTTTGGAGATCCGGGACAACCGTGGGTGGTATGTCCCCTCCAAAGTAGTGTTTCACACGATGACCATTCACTTTAAAGTTAGGACCATCAGCTTGAGATAGCTCAATGGTCCCATAGGGAAAAACTTGGGCCACAGTGAACGGTCCGGTCCAGCGGGATTTTAGTTTGCCCGAGAACAACTTCAATCGAGAATTAAAAAGAAGGACACGATCTCCAACGTGAAACTCATGATTTTTGATCTTAGCATCGTGAATCTTTTTTGTCTTCTCTTTATAGATCAAAGAGCTCTCGTAGGCCTGATCCCGTAGTTCATTTAATTCGTTAAGTTGAACTTTACGGTGATCGCCTACGGTTTTTAGGTCAAAGTTGGTCTATTTTAAGGCCCAATAGGCTTTATGCTTAAGCTCGATGGGCAAATGACAAGCTTTACCGTATACCAGCTTATAAGGCGTACAACCGATCGGGGTTTTGTAAGCGGTACGGAAAGCCCACAAGGCGTCATCAAGTTTATCGGCCCATCTTGCTCGATGCTCGCCTACCGTCCTTTCTAATATCCTTTTTAAACCTCTATTGGAAACCTCCACCTGGCCACTTATTTACGGGTGATACGAGGTCAAAAGCCTATGCGTAACACCATATTTTCGAAGAACTTTAGAAAATTAGTCGTTACAAAAATGCGTCCCTCGATCACTAATGATGGCCCGTGGGGTTCCAAATCTAGAAAATAATTATTTTAAGAACTTAACCACTACTCGGGGGTCGTTGGTGGGGAGCGCTTTCACTTCAACCCATTTCGAAACATAGTCGACAGCCACGAGAATATAACGATTCCCTCTTGAAGACAGGAACGGCCCCATGAAATCGATGCCCCAGACGCTGACACGAGTCACAATGTGTGACAAGGTCCTGGGCATCTCGATAAATGGTGGGCCAGAAAAATCCGGAGTTAAAAACTTTTTCGCGGTGTAGTTCGGGCCATGGTGTCCCCCGGTGGGTCCATGATGGCAAGCTTGGAGAATGTCCATAGCTTCCTGCCCGTCTCACACCGTCGAATAATCTGATTAGCACAAATCCTAAAGAGATAAGGGTCATCCCAGAAATAGTGTCGATTAAAGAATTTATTTTTCTGCTGGGATGACATCCCTTTTACAAGCACGTTTCCCACTAAGTAGTTTGCTGGTATTTGTGTAATTACACATACCTTTTACCTAATAAAACGACCCTAAACAAAAAAAAACGCACATAAAATGCCATAAATATGCTTGTTTTTGTGTTTGAACTATGCAGGTATCGGATATTCACTAAAGGACAAAATTCTTCATATCATGCTGTATTTCGAGCTTGAACGTTTATCTTTTGTTCAGCAATTTTATTTAATTCCTTCTTTTTCCTTACAATTATCTTTATCTACCGGTGGAGATGAACAAACTAGAGTTGGTTCGTCGGGGTCTTTTTTAGTAAGGATTTGTTGTTCGAATGAGTAGGGGCTAGGATTTGAAAGGTGAAGTGCGTGCTGCCACGCCGAGAGAGTATTTGTGTCATCAAAACCATCCACTCGATGTGGTCATTAACTATTGTAATTGACTCGTATTGCATGTTTTTGAGGAAGTTTTGAAATGCCGTTGACATGAAAACACTATTGGTTCTTTACGTCCCTCAAATATAAGTTATCCATCATACACATCACGATCTAAAGTAAGACTGGTTTCTCAAAATCGATCCTTACAAGAATAAGTGGTATAGAGGATACGGTTCGAAATCTGACAACGACAAAATCGGTGGGAAAGTAGTGAATTTTGCCCCACTTTAACGAAAAATTCTTCGAAGAGTCCCTTAGGTGACGTGATTTGATCGGTCCACTAAACTCTCTAAGGTCATCGTTAGTCGGTTTGTTGAGTTCGGGCAAAGAAAGTTTTTTCCAAATCGAAAGAGGCATTAGATTTATTCTTGCGCCGAGATCGGCCAAGGCGTGACATACATTCATTCCCAGAAAATTGCATAGAATAAGAAACTTGCCGGGATCTCCAAGCTTTTTGGGAAGCTTTTTGAGAAGCATCGCCGAACAGTTCTCGTTTAATGGTATCTTAGCAAATTCAAGCAACTTTTCCTTATTCATAAGCAAATTCCTAATCGTAGGAGCAAATCTTGGCATTAAAAACAAAGCATCCGCAAAACTATGTCAAAACGCAAATCTTGAAACATTTGAAAAATCTTTTCTTTTTGGTACGAAGCTTTTTTACGAAATCTTTCTTGGTTAAGTCGAGAAGGATATGGGACATTTGCCTTAGGAAAATTCTTCGGAACATCAGGTTCCGGAATGGTAGTAGGTTTAGGTAAAGATTTTGGAATAACCGTTCGATGACTGATATGGGTAAACACGGAGGTGGGATTTAAGAAAGGTACTTCGGGAAATTAGATTCCCATCCTTCTCGTTTTGTCTCCTCGGTGTCTCGTTCCACTACCTTCTTCGGAGAAGATTTGGTAGGAATCGAGGGTTCCTCATAAGCAACACCACTTCGGGTAGTGATTGTTTTCATCGCACCTTTCGGGTTTAGAATGGTATTACTCGGAAGAGTACCCGAAGTTGAGGCTTGGTTCTGAAAAAATCCACTTAACATATTTTGCAAATTATTTTAAAAAACATTTTGTTGATTCATCAAGATGGCTTGTTGAGTCTTCATTGTGTTTTGAATTTCATTCTTAAAATCCTCCTTTAAAGAGTTTGATTTGACTTTGATGTTTCTCATCACTTGGTCATTTGATTTCATATAATTCGAAAACTCATGTTGAACTCCTGTTGAACTTGATTTATTTTGGCACCTGCAAAAGGTTGGTTTTGGAATTCCTTGATTTGGAAAATTCGGAGCTGGATTATTATGAGCTTGAAAACCTTGATTAGCATGAAAATTATTCCCCCGATTGAAATTATTTCTTTGAATTTGATTTTGATTAAACCTATTTTGACCATTTTGCACCGGAGCAAAACCAGGTGGTGCCATTTGGTTGCTAGCACGATTTGGTGGGGCAACTTGATTGTAAGTACCCGTTGTTGCACAAACACTAGCTTGATTGCTATCGGTATTAGGACAATTATAGTAAGCATGAGCACCACCACAAATAACACAAGATTCCCAAAAACGCTTTACCGGAGAGGGCAGTGAACAACTTTTTTAGAAACAATATCGACTAGGTCGAATAGTTGATCCCGCAAGCTTTATCTTCGTTCATTCGTTTTACTAGCATTTCCCATAGTAGTTGAACTTAACCATAGATGCATTTTGGTTGTTCTTGAATAACCACTTTTTCATTTGTTTCTCAATTATGTTCTAAGATTCTCTTGTGGTCTTACTCAAAAGATTTCACACACGCAGCACACTTAAGGAGTCTTGATCATTATCATTTAAACCGTTATAGAACGTGACTATTTGAGTTCACTCCGAAAATCCGTGATGGGGATAAGCTCTAAGCATTTCCTTAAATCGTTCCCATGCTTCACTAAACGTCTCCTCGAATTTTTGGGGTATAACCGAGTATTTAATGTTTTTAAGTGAGTGTTTTTCTGAGGGAGGGAAAATTGATTCACAAACTTGGTCGCAGATCATCCCAGTCAAAATTGAATTAGGAGGTTCTTTAGAGTAACCAATATCACAATAGCCGAGTCCTCCTCGAGTGAGGTATGGAATACATCATCAGTTTAATCAATCATTCGGAACACCCCTAAATTCTCTAAAGTCGAAGTAATACTTTTAAAAATTTACTATATGAGAATGAGGATTTTTACCTCTCAAAAAACTTTGAATGGACTAGCGGACTAATTCGTAGAAAATTTGTTTTAATCTCAAAATGATCCGCATTAATTTTTGGTATGACGATAGCTTCTCCGTACCCTTCCGTGGGTGCACGGAGTAGTTCCTCCATTGTTTGAGTTTCCGCCATTGGTGCAACTTCAACGATCGTACGAAGCTCGGGTTCGACTATGTTTGGAGCACGTCCTCTATTTCGTCGTATAAGAATGGTTTACGGTTTTTGTGAATTATTTGGAAACGAGATTTCTAGTGAGCATGCACTAAACAAACAAATGAAGATAGAAAAAACTTGTTTTTTTTTTTAAGAATAATCAAACAAACTGTTAGGGTTAATCCATTAAGTAAAATAAATTTTACATAAGAGCACGAGGCGTTTTGCGTTTAAGTGACACAATACGGTTTTAATCTTTTTGAACTATTTTAGTTTGGGAACTTATTAATTAATAATACCTCAATTGAAGGTATTGTTTGTTGGTGTTCTTTTACCAACTTGGTAAATTTTATGTTTACAAATTAATGAGAAAAATTGAAAAATCCGGAAGAGCAAATGTTTTTATATTTTTGTTTTTATTTAACTTCTACTTATACTAAAAAGATTTTTTTTTTTTACTTTTATATTTTATATAATTTTTTTTTGTATTTTTGATTTTTCTAATACAACGTAACTTTTCGAAGACGAAAAGGTTCTCCAAATCACGATACGACAAATTCCACATGAGAATCGTTAACACAAATCCTGGAAAACGGCGCCAATAATTGATCGTCAATTTTTAATTTACACGGTAATAATATAAAAAGTATAAAGAAATTACGAGACAATACTGAGGTCAAAGATTTAAATCAAAATGTCTCCACAAAATATACACCACGTTTAATCGGTAAGCATTCACCGGGTCGTTTCACCCAAAGACTTGTGAAATTGGAGACTCACGTGTTGTTTGTCTAATGATTTGAATGCAAAATGAAGATTTGATTTGATTATACTATATCTACTAATTTAAAAAACTACAATTAAAATAATATAAACAAAAGCTAATTAAGCAATAATCAAATAACCGTGGGATGAAGAAAACGCGTTAATTAAAAAAAACATAAAGCAAAATTAACCTATGGATTGCACATACAAATTTCTAAACCTAAATTAAGACAAAAGAAAATTTTAAGAAAAAGTAAATTATTTTTTGATTATTTTTGTATTTATTATGAATTAAAAACTAAATTAATCTATTTAAATCCTAGGGAAAATAGCAATTAAATCCTAAAAAATTCTAAAAAAATGATTTTTAAAATTATAAAAAATCTAAAATATTATTAAAACTCAGATAAACTATTTTTAAAATTAAAATCCTATTTTTTAAAATTAATTAATAAGCTTATAAATGACTTTAAAATATAAAATGATTAAAATGATTTTAATGCATGTAAAAACTATGAGTATTTATTCTAAATCTTAAAAAATATTTTTTTTGTATTTTTAAAAAACTATTTTTCTATTTTTTTTTTAGATTTTTGGTAAGTGTTAACATACGGAAAAATTATAACAAATTAATCTAATAACAGAAAATATGGAAAAACTTCTCATAAACTCATTTAAGGAAGCATGGTACACCTAGAAAAATAAACTGGTCATACAGCTTATCAAATAAGCACTAAAAAGGACAGAATAAGCTACGGCTTATTATTTGGGCTTAAGGCCCAAATTAAGTATTTCAATTAAATGAAGAGAAAGGCTCTTGGATGAGCTATTGAAGCACACTGGTTAAGGAATTTGGAGGTGAAAGCTAAGGTCGTGGGTTCGTAGTCCAGGACCTTGGTTTTTTTTTTTTGAGAAAAACTGTATAAATAGCCAAAGTGGTTATGCTACAAATAAGCATTTTAATAAAAGAAACTTTTATGAAAGCTTAAATAGGCTGTTGCTGTTAAACAGCTTAAAACTAGACAGACCACTTAAACTATTATCTTTTTGGTATTTTTCTTAAACTAATAATCTAAAAGACCACAATAAGCTAAGTTTATGACAAATTAAGCTACTAATAAGCTAATACTAACCTAAAGAGCTAAATGAACAAGAATAAGCACAAAGAACAAGCCATAAGCTAGAAATTCAAAATAAGCACTTTTAGAAACTTAAAACCAAACAGTCCCTTAGACAGACTTTGAGCTTAATATTAAGCAACCAAATGAGCTTTTCATGAAATGAAACTTGGTTTTTCTAAAAAACTAGCTTAAAGACTACTTGAAAAAGCTTTTTAAAACTATTTTTGTAAACTAGAGCTCATTGAAAAAGAAGACTAAAAACAGACAGTTCAGACAGCTTATGCTATCTTTAGTTTGAAATGAGAAGACACAAGCTCTAATTTGAGCTTAAAAACAAATGGACTAAAGAGCTTAAAATTGAAAACTGATTTAAAACAGATAATCTATAACCTAAAACTTAATTGTATGCTGAAAATCAGAATCTAAAATCTACCTTATCTTGCTGAAATTTGATGAATAAAAAGGCTGTTTGCAGTCTAAAACTGCTGATGCACTTGACCTGCTAATGAACTAAATCTAAAACCCTATCAATGCAGACCTAAGATTATATTTCTAACACTCTTAAAACACAAGTCTAAATGTAAATTAAGTAAATGCAAAAGCTAGAACTGATCTAAGCTAATAATGCAAATTCTAATTAACAGGTTTGAACTAATAAGCTATTAACTATTGAAAACTCAACTGACTTAATTCTAACTTATAAAAACATCTTAAACAATCCTAAATTTGAGTTTTAATACCAACACAAAAGACTAAGAAGCTATAAACAGCACTAACCTATGGTTAGTGCTGCTGACCCAAACACCCCTTTAACTATGATCCATTCCATTTTATCTTATGAAATAGAAATTTAAAGCTCAAATCCTAATTACCAGATAACAAGTAGCTTAAGACAACTATGATAAGCAAATAACAAAGAGCAAATAAGCCAGAACTAATAAGCTACTAACTAAGCTACTTATTTTTGGTTTTTCAATGATTTGTGATAGATTATGAAGAAAACTAAGATCTAAGCATTATAATTATGAAAACAGATAAGCAACAACATTCATAAGCATAATAAGACAGGTTTAACTACTAATAAGCAAACTAATAAGCATAATAAGTAGAATTAAGCTAGAAAATTAAGACAGTAAAACTAAATGAAAACTTACTAGAGCCTTAGCTAAACAAAGGCATCAGAGGCTCTAATGAGCTGTCTACAAGCTCTGACTTATTAAGAATAAGCCAGTAAAAGTCCTTATGAGCTCTTCCATGGTTAGCTCATCTTCCAAAAAGCTCAAAATCCAATAAGCCGAGGTATTAAGCTGATTTTTAGATTTAAGTAGATTAAATGCTTATTATGAGCTTAATTTGAGCTTAGAGACTCAAAGAGCTTAAGATGCACTTGTGAGGAGCTTATGTAACATTAAAAGCTTATTAAACAAAGTTTTAAGTGAATTTGAGAAAAGCAAATACGAATTTTATTAATGAAAAAGTTGAGTACAATTCTGAAAAGGAAATTACATTTAAGCAAACATTAAGCTAAAACATTTTAAATGAAAATTACAAAAGCTAATTTTAATAAGCTAATTTATAAGCTACTCCTAGATATCTTGTGAGTGAGTCCTTGCTTGTATTTATACTGCCTGGGAGAAGCTTCTAGGACTCAAATTCAGTTAGACGCTCCCCTTAATCCACACCCTTGATATATGCCAATCATTGGATCTTCAATCTTGGCCCTTGGATCATTAAGTGAGCACACGGATTGCCAGCGTGGCAATCCGTGTGTCAGGGTACTTGTGCTTCTTCTACACACATTTTAGTGCAAAACCCACTTGATTGGTGTGTTTTCTCCTTTGCCCGCGTGTCATTCCCTTTTGGGTTTCCACCAATGAGAGCATCATGTGGCGTTTTCTTTTGCCAGGGTGTACCTTATCACTTGAATTGTCTTTCTACGTATCTAATTTCCATTTGCCCTTTGATTTTGACTCGGGGTAAATTGAAAAAGAAGGTGAATAGTAGTAACAATATTTCCCGCATCATTTCTTTTTATAAGGGTACGTTTGACTTTGGTTTGACCCGGGGTTATATGTTTTGACTTCGGGCTTATAAAAAATATTGGGCCAACGGTGTTTGTTTTGGGCTCAAGCAAAGTTAACAGGCTTGGGTTTAGTTTTATAAGAAAGATAACGACCGTTATCTTTTATTAATAAAAAGATAACGGTGTTAGAGTTTAAGGGTTTATTTTGTGATTTGATTTAACTTTGAGGGACTATTTTGGGAAATTTGGGATTTTTGTCTTTATATGGTTGACTTTGGTTGACCGAGGGTTGACTTTGTTGACCTTTGATAGCATTCTCCCGGCTCTTGTATTCTCTTTTTTTTCCCGTGTCCGTGTTTGTCCGGTTTTGACCGTTCTCTTGTGATTTTTGCTATATCCGTACCTACACAATCACAAAGACAAAACAAGCAATATACAAGCATTTTAAGCACAATTTTGTTATTTATGGGACATTTTTGATATAAAAAGGATATGTGTTTTCACACATATCAAAATTCCCCAAACTAAGCGATTGCGTGTTCTCACGCAATATTATATGCTCCATAACCAAATACCTCGAAACTTCCCCAAACTAAATATTTGAAAAGTAGCAAAGACTTTTGTGGAGAGAGTTAAGAAGTCACAAGTTATAAAACACCCTATTTTCCCATTTTGATAAAACTTTTTCATTTTTTTTTATATAGACTTAGAATATTTCGACTTTCGTTATTTCCATAACTGTTAGGGATCATAGAACAAGATGCATTTCGATCTGA
>BQNB010151496.1:0-15893 GCA_026074375.1 Tanacetum coccineum | reverse complement strand
ATCATCAGACAACAAGGTGTAACGAAATCACCACTTTATTATTCATGGATAACTTTATCTTACATATCTTATATCACCAAAACTTTAAGAGTGTTGACACTTACGCTACGTGTCGCGTGGTAGGGTTCTAGATAAAAGTAACAAATGACAAGGATGGTAGTTTGCTGTTTGGGGTTTTTAAACTTAAGAAGTGTGTTTCAGAAGATCCTTCATATATAATTGGTGGCGAACTTGAATATCCTCGAGAGTTGTTTCTAAGGTAGAAATCCTAAAGTGAACAAAAGCAATCTTGTCTCTTAGTAAGTATGCTTCCCTGTGGCCCTGTTGTTTGCTTTTGAGCATTGATTTGCATAATGTCCTTTCTCTCCACAGGCATTACAAGTTACGGATACTGGTTGTAGGTTGTTTCCAGTGGCTGGTCTTTTGTTTCTGCAATTCTTGGTCAAATGACCTATCATGTTGCAAGTCTGACACTTGACAGTGCAAGGTCTTATGTGATGCAGGGTGCATCTTTTACACAAGGGATGATTTTCAGTATACCCATTGGTGGCAGTATAAGTCCTGAAGGTTTCTTGCCTTCTATTCTGCTGTTGGTGGTAATCATTGTTACGGTTGTTATTGTTATAGTTATTCTGATAGTTGTTGTTGTTGCGATTTTTAGGGTAGTTGTTGTTGTCAGTGGTGTTTCTTCTATCCTCAAACTTTCGTTTATGATTATTGGTTTCTTGTGCAGAATTGTGTTTTATTACCTGCTCCATCAACCTCTGGGTTATGGTAATGGCTTCCTCCAAAGTTTGAGGCTTTGAAGCGGTAACATTTCCTTCAAAACTTATGGGTAATCCCCCGATGAAGACTTCAATGAGTTTCTCATAATTTGGCACTATGTTTGGGCATAAAACTGCCAATTCCTGGAATCTTCTAATGTAAGTCTTAAGATCATTTCCTTTCACAACCAAGTTGTAAAATTCGTCTTCCATTTTCTTGACTTCAGTTCGAGGGCAATACTTATTGGTTAAGAGCCTTTTCAATTCGGTCTAGGTGATCCTATTGGCTTGTTCTATCCCAATAGGTTGGGCATATGCATTCTACCAAGACAAGGCATCATCGGTTAAAGTACCAGTAGCAGATGTTACTTTGTTTTCCTCGGCACAGTTGCTACGAGAAAATACTGATTCAGTCTGTTCAAACCAACGAATGAGTCTGACAGCTCCTTCCGTACCATTAAAGTAGAAAGGTTGACAGCTTATGAACTCTTTATAGTTTCCTCTTTTTCCTACAGGAGTTTCTCTTGGTCCGGTGTTCCTATTAGGATTGTCAGTATATGCCATAGTAGCAGCTTGTGCTTCCAGAGCAGTAGCAACACTATCAGTGACTAGTTGCCGGATGGCAACCTGAGTCATAGCTGGTGCTGTAGATGTTGATGTTCTCTTGGGAGGCATCTATCAAGACAACACAGGATAAGAATTCATAAAATGATATAGTCATATCACAAGTTAAGGTATAATGTAAAGACTTGTGATCATTCTTTAGTAATACATTGCAGGATACAACGGAAATTTTGGAATTTAAGACTTCCAGAGATAGATACGGAGATAATGGAGTGAGTGATCCAATAGGAGGCTTAGTGTTTAAAGGTTTGATAAAATCGGATGGTAAAAGAATCATAGTAATCTCGGATAAAGATATGAGTCATCATACTACATGATATAGGATAGTCAATCTCGACATACACAATTGGTATTATGAAACAACGAGGTATAACGGAATCAACATTTGTATAAATAAAGATCTTCCTGATTTGTTTGGTGACGAGCTTGGATTTTCTCAATGATTTGTTCAAGATCAGAAATTTTTGTAGTGAGCAAAGGCAATCTTATCCTTTTGCCCTAACCATTCCTTTTGAAGTCTGATAATCTGAGTGCGGATTCCCTTAAGTTCGGTCTTTAGTTTGTTATCATTAATAAGTCCTTCTTCCATTCTCTTAATGCGGTGAAGATGGAGTTCATCTAAATAACTCAAGATATCTTCAACTTGTTTCTCATGATGTTTAGATAATCTTACTCTGAACATTTTCCATACTTATTATGCAAATACTGTGGTGGGGTAGGAGTAGACTGAGGATGATGGTGATACCAAATTACAGTTTGATTTCCGAGATGATTAGATATCGTTGGAAGAGATGGGGGAATGGATTCGCCTTCTTAGTTGGTAATAGTTTTTCAGGAATAAGAATATCGGGATTAAATAGTAGTGTTGGTGGTATATCAGAGATAGAGTCAAATAGCTGGTGGAGTTAATTAGGATCTGTGTTGAATTAGGTAATTCCTTAGATGATATGGCTTGTACGTCCTTCAAATAAGTAATATAATGTAGAAGATGAGAATACGGTGGATTCATATTATCGTACGAGTTTTATGTAGAGTTAATAAGAATTGCTTCACCAATGAAAAACGGGGATATAATCTGATGAGACCAAAATATAGTCAAGAATAATTCATAGAGGAAAAAGCATCCTCAATTTTCGGAAGTAACAGTGGTTTGGAGAAGACTTCGTTCCTTTTTTACAACTAGTTTGTTAAATAACATAAGTTATTTAGTTATAGTATAGTAGATATGTTATTTATTACTTGTTCACGGAATGTTGTGGCATGGGTGGGGAAGGACTTTGATGGCTTATAACAGAATTGTGGTCATAGTTCCAGGTTTGACCTTGTTATCTATTAACTCCTGGCGCTGATACAATCTGTTACACCCCTTTTTTTTCATATTGCAGCGGAAAGCTAATCTGGGGTATTATACTTTATGGAAACAACAATCTAATCATAGAAAACGACCTAAAGGTCGTTTGTTCAAAAGATTACGTTATTCATTCATTTCAAATTCAGAGTTTTACAAAGGCAGGTCTCAAATCTAGTTATCATACAGTGTGAATATAACAGTTTTAGCCATTTCATGTATGCACTCGTGCCGTATATTGCTATAACACGTATTTAAACATGCTAAAAAGTCACACAAAGGTTGAGTGAAATTAATAGGTTGATAATTAGTTTGATTTAAGTTATAGTGTATTAATTGTACAAACACAATTTTATGAAATGTTATTGTTATGTTCTTGGGTCAAGTTATTATTTACCGGTATTTGTAATAATTACAATGATGCAATTATCATAGTACGTGTATTACTGCATTATTGTTTGTTTAGTTGATTTGTCTTGTTGTACTAGTATAGTCTGTCTAAGCTCATGGACTACAAACTGACTAGTGTATATATATACCCAAAATGATGTGATATATATATAAAGAGATAATGGCCCTCGGTGTAGGTAATTTCCATATACCTATGAAATTCAAATATAGTGTGTTTGGTTACCTATCCGGCTAACACAAACAGGATTCGTCAATCCGATAGTTCATATCAAACAATTTGCGTTCACCGTAAGTGAATATAATGGTCCATGATAATGAGGGACTTTTGGCATAATGTAACTTAGACAGTAGCTGTAATAGTGTATCAGGATAGCATATAACTTGTAAAAAAAACTTGTATCCTGTTTAAGCATGTACAAGTCTTTGAAAAGTTAATCACTTTGTTATAGTGAATCGAGTATGTAAAAGCGTTGTAACAAAGCTTGTATCCCCCTGCGGGTTTTATAAACATGTAAATAAGTAAAGGCGAGGTTATGAACTTCACCTGATATGTAGATGTAATAAATATTCCAAAATGAAAGCTGACAACCTTATCACAATCTTAACTGGGGAAGGTTGATATATAAAAAATGATAGTAAATAGCCATGTCACGTAACTTGAGTAAATATGTTGAGTCTATGAGATTTATCTAGAAATTAGTTTAAGTGTTAAGAGTTTGATTTCTGAATTGTTTGGTATTGTTTCACTGTTCGGGCCTTCATAATTCAGAAGTCATTCAGTAAACCGTTTGAGGAGATAGGGACTTTTAATCGTAAACCAACAACTCAGTCAAACGTTAATACAAGATGAAACCTCTTAATAAGAAGCTCCCTAGTATTGTGATACTATATAAATCAGTTTTATGCGTTTTGATCACTTATCTGGAAAATGTGTTAAGCACGGAGATAAGCGTTATTAAAGTTATGTCTTGTAAGGTTTTCTAAACATGTTTTTATACTTTTTCAATAATGTTCATTTTGAGACCCTTGTGTTTGAATAATGGCCAGAATTTACCTCTTGGATGTTTGCACTTTTACGAACTTCTGGTCCTTCAACTTTAATAAGATATTACCAAGTAAAAACTTACAATTTGAAAAGTGATATATTTGACCCCTATTAGTTATAACTTTGATATTAATGACATATCCAAAAAAACCCTTATAGTTATTAATTCATGGAAAGTTTACGATATATTACCCCTTGCATGGATTATAATTACAATACATGTCCCAAATTGCATGCAAGCTTTTGTAAACAATTTCAAAGATATTATAGTTTAATAAACTAATAATATGATGTTTAACGTAACGCAGTTTAAAATAACGATTCGTTTGGAAGGAAGGAAACGGGTCAATTAGGGTTTCAAAAACGTATATGTGGGGTTTTAAGTTTATTATTTCATTAATCAATAAAGTGGTTTATTTTAACATTAGTTAAGCATTGCTAGGTTGATTTTATAACAATATTTAATCATTATAACATTTAGTTTTACAGAAAACGCGGAAATTAGGGTTTCGGGTGTTACGGTTTTGGATCAAATGGAAAATATGAGCATGAATTGAGTTATTGAAAACTTAACATGGTTTATTCTAGGATAATATGAATCATTTATAAGGGTTAGTACAGATGTAGTAATTCAAATCCTGGGTTGAGCTTTAAGGATCATAAATGTGGGAAACGGGTCATTTCGGGTAGTCATTTCCTCGTAGACTTGTATCTTGTTCCCGGGCTTCATAAAACATTCAACAAGCTTGCTGAATGATCTTCTTATATGATCCTAGGATCATATGGAGAAGAGAATGTTTGCCTAATTAGGTTATAGAAAGAATAAGTGGGGGATGAGTTAGAATGAAGTATATGTGCTCCTATTTATAGTAATTTTGGAACTTGGTGACTAAGGATGCTAAGAGACCAGGTCGAGGGCCATATGGAGGTGATGTGGAGAGGGAGGGGATGAGTAGCAAGGCTGATGCAAGGTAGAGGTGGTTCTAGATGTTTTAGGGGTGTTTGGTTTGATTTATACATGGTTGTTTTTGGACAGCCAACATCAGTCTCGGTAAAATGGTTGCCATTTACAAACCGTAATTCCGTTGAAGCTCAAACCACGTGCATTGTTTATTAGTTATTTGAGTACTATTACCAACGTCTAATTTTACATATTTAGGGTTTACTATTAGAAAATTTAGAGATAATAGCAATTTACTACAGGTGTGGACAATATCTCGTACCTTTGCCATTTCGGCTGCAATAATTCATTCGGACTTCGAATGGGGTTGATTTACTGGCAAATGATCAAAGACATAGGGCTACAACCTAGTGTTTTCACTTAATATCCAGATCCTATTGATATTTCTCAGATCCTATGTTTTATAGACTGATCCAATTCTGAACTATGGCCTAGTTTTAGGTTTTGGTTTTTAGGGTTAACAAGATTGGTTTTCTGGGGTTTAATTCTTGTATGATTGTGTTGAATGATCGAAATGATGATAGATATGATTGTTAATGTTGTATATAAGTTATTACAACTTATTTGAGTGTTGGTTTGGGGTTATGATGGATAAAAACAAGAACGGGTCTGATTTTACTATTTTGTGGGTTAGGGTTTTGAGTTTCGAATTAGGGTTTTGAGTGTAAATAATGTGTATGAAAGCTTATGAATAGAATAATTAGGGTTTACACATTGTACATTGAGTGTAGTAGCTTGTACACAAGTGGTGATGAAGAAACTAGAATGAAAACGGAGGTAAAACGGCTATTTTGGAGTTCCTGCTTCATGATTTGTACATTGTGCTTTATAAGACTTGTACTTGACTTAGAGGGAGTTTATATTTCAAATGAGATGTTATATTACTTGTACATATGCTTTAGTAGCTTGTATATTCACTTTAGATATTAATCTTTCATGGAATTTAGGGTTTAGAGGTATACGATAACAGTTTAAAGCCCGTTTTGATATAACGTTGCGAATAGGTCTTTATAGGAATAATGTACTTTGTAAATAAGGATATGGATTAATATTGACTTGACATATTGTGATGTTTGCTTGACATATATGAAGACAAGAATGGCCATAGATAGGTTGTGTGAGCTTGTCTACTTTAGTTATGCAAGTTACCTTGCTTAATGAGATATTGACAATGCAAGTAATGTAATAAAGCGAAAAATTTCCCCGTACAATTGTGATCATAGTAAAATAGGTTGATGAAAATTCTTGGGTTGTTATAGGCTGCCACTACTGCTAGTGGCTTAGATGCAGAGCAGGATAGGGGTAACAAAAATAAGACCCAATACAAGGAAACACCTAATGAACTAAGTTCCCTAGGAACTAGTTCAGGTGGTGGTCCTAAGCGCCAAGAAACCATGGGGGATACAATTGCTCAGACTAGGTCTGAGAATGTGTCTAAATCTTCTAATGATCCACTACTCGCAAGAGGTAACATACTTCAAAGTGGTGAGGATAGATTGAAACTTCAGGAATTGATGGAATTATGTACCAAGTTTCAAAATAGAGTTATTGACTTGGATAACACAAAGGTATGCTCAATCTCAAGAGATTACAAGTTTGAAACTAAGAGTCAATAACCTAGAGAAGAAATGAGAGTCAAGAACTCACAAGCTCAAAATATTATACAAGGTTGCTAGATCTGCAAGAATAGTTTCCTCTGATGAAGCTAGTTTGAGTGATCAAGAGGATGCATCCAAACAGGAGAGGAAAATTGATGACATTGATAAAGATGCAGAGATTACATTGGTTGATGAAACTTAGGGGAGTTATGGTGATGATATATTATTTGATGTAAGTGATCTTACTGGTGAAGAAGTATTTGTTGCAGAATAAGGAGTGTCTGATAAAGATGTGAACTTAAGTGTTGATGAAGTCACTTTGGCTTAAGCACTTGCAGCTTTGAAAAGTGCAAAAGTTCATGAAAAAGCCAATGTTATAGAAGAGCCAAGTGAATCAATAACAACAACATCAACACTTACAACAAAAACTGCTGCTACAACAATTATAGCTTCTAGCACAAGACCTAAGGCTAAAGGGCTTGTTATTCATGAACAAGAGCAAGCACCTACACTAATAGTTTCTTCACAACAACCATTACAGGCAAAGATTCAGGACAAGGGTAAAGCAAAAATGATTGAACCTGAACCTGTGAAGAAATTGTCAAAGAAAGATCAACTCAAGCTTATTGAGGAAGGGCTATAAGGTTACAAGTGAATTTTATGGTTTAATTTATGTTGACCAAGGAAAGGATGAAAGAGAGAAAGTGAAGTCAACAGTGCCTTGAAAGAGAGAAATCTGGAAGCAAAGATAAGGCTGATGAGTTCTTAGATGAAAGATTGCAAGCAAGGACAAGAAGTGTTGACATTGAAGAAAGGCTATATTGTTTTCAACAAACTCTTAGAGAGGAAGACGGAAACACTTTGCAGCAAAAAGAACAGAGAAAAGGACATCCACCAATACATAGATCAACATGGGGGTATCAGTGTTACTTATTTGAAAAACATGGAAGGATGGAAGACTAAATATTTAAAGAGCAAGTCTTTTGCAAATATTCAAGAATTACTTGACAAAGCTATGAAAAGGGTAAACACATTTGTAGATATGGATACAGAGTTGGTGAAAGAAAGTTCAAAGAAAGCTGAAGTAGAGATAGCATAAGAGAGCAGTTCAAAAAAAGAAAAAAAGAGAGCAGGGAGATGAGCTTGAACAAGAAAGTACTAAGAAGCTCAGAACGGTGGTGAGGATAAAAGAGACAACAGTGGCTTAAAAGGTCTAATGGAAGTCATTCTGATGTAGACGAAGTAGCGTTGATGCTATTCTTTGGCTACTAGCATCACAAGCATTGTTGATAGTAAGAACTCAAAGAAGGAAAGAAAGTTTTTACAAGATAATCAGGGCTGATGGAAGTTTAAGGGTGTAATTAGTGGTTCAGTCATTTGCTTTAAAAGTTTTGACAGAGAAGACTTGGAAACTTTGTACAAATTGGTAAAAGCTAAGTGTGGAGATCTTTATGACCCCTTAGATCATTATTAAGACTCATCTAGGATATAGTAACAATGATTAATAAACTTGCACAACGGAATAATAAAACAGAAATCAGAGTTACTTCAAGGTTTTCTTTATTCATTATATCCATGTATATTATTCCTTGAGGGCTAAAATCTAACTATACATAGATGTCTATAACACATCTACTAACTATCTAACTATGCTAACTAACTAAACATGTACACACACATGTTTTGTTTTAGTCGACTCTCATTGAGAACACACACTTTTCTGGATACTAAAACAATATGCCTAGACCTCCTTTTATAGCATAATGAGTAAAAGGCCTTTACCATTGGAAACTATTTAAAAGATATTAACGAGTTTAACCAAATCTTTATCTCTTCATCTTTATCTCTTTTTGACTAAATCTTGTAGAATCCCACAATGATGACTTTGGTCCTTTTGTTTCCATCTTGTTTCATTCGTGTTTTGTCTTATCAACTCATTTAAGTCCCCATACAATCTTCCTAGTTGATTAATGACAAAACATTATAGCTTGAACTTTCCCCTGAAGTTATATACGAATGAAAACTTCCCTTAAGTACAAGGATCTTCAAGTTACAATCTTAAATCTTCTTCCCTTTTTATCATCATCTAATCGGGGTCTTATGTATTCGCAACTTGATTTCCAACCACGAACCAATATTACATTCTAATTCAAAAATAAAGATTCTTTGCAGCAATTCCTTAGAGAGAGGTATTTTCTTCAACTTGCATGTGAATGACTGTTCCATCCTTAAAACGCTAGTATGCAAATCCACAGACTTATATGTCTCAAAGTGACCATCTCCCAACTTGTTATATTCAGAAATCCTAGATCGTTACATCTATTGAGGATTCATCATAATCTTCAAGGGACCGGATCCCCAAAAAATCAAACCTATATACTTTCTGGTGTGCTTTCTGGTACTGGCTTTATTACCAAATCATTTAGTGAAACAGATTTTTTCTATCAAAAATAGTGTGTACCTTATTAATAGTTAACTGCTCTGAAATTTCCATTGACTCTGTAGGACAACTAGGTATCCGCTTGGTGATGAAACCTCGTCCAATTTAGAATAAATGATTTTCTCTCCATTATTTCACTATCTATGATTCCTTCAAGATGAAAAAATCCTTTAGGACACTTTTATGGTGTACATCATCACTATCAAACATATGTGGTGATCTTTTCCTTTTCCTAGGCAATCATCTTCATTGACCACCTTTCTCTTATTTGTACTCTGCTTGCTACATCTTGCTTGCAGTATCTTAGTGAATCGTCCTTGACAAACTTTTCTTCTTTTAGTATACTAGTTTTTATTTTAAAAACCCCCCCCCCATATTTTTTCCCTTTTTTTTTTTTTTTATTGACTCCTTCATGCATTTCCTTATTCTTTCTTTCATCTTCAGTAGAAACCAATAGTAATAAAATATCATTAATCCTCATTTACTTTTCATACAAAGCCTTTATTTCATCAAAGCTTTTGGTCTTCAAATCAGCATGCTTTTTGTTTTCAACATGTTTCAAATATGTCATCATTTGATTTCTAAACTGATTCTTTGTTGGAGGTTTATTTCTAATAGCTTCAGATCTTTATTGAGCAAGAATATTCTTTGAGTGCTATAGTTTCATGAAGATTTTTTCTCTTCTTCACTGTGAATTGTTCTCTCTCTGCTTCTTGTACTCTTTCAGCTCGAAGTCTGTTAGCTTCAATTCTTGCTTGAATAAAGTCTTATTCATTCCTCCTCAGTTAGCCTTTTTCTCTCTTCTTTAGTTTCCCAGTCCTCTTGCATTTTTCTAGCCACCTCTTTATCATGAGCAATCTGATCAAACTTCTTTTTAGCTTCAGCAATTTCTTCAGATTCAGTATCAGATTCCTCATCTTCTTTAATCCTCTTTTTTCTTTTATCATTTGGATCAATCTTGGGAAGAGGCTTTAATGTTAATACTGATCTTGTTGAAGTGGTCCTTGGTCTCTCAGCATTTTCAGCATTTCTAATTTCTACTCCTTTTTCCTTTTCTTTTGAAACTGCTTTAGCTTGACTCATGTTTAGAAGAAACTTAGCAAATGTTTCATCATCACCAAAGGTTGTTGGAGTGGAGGTGCTTGGAGTTGTTTTGCTGCTGAAGAAGTATTTTCTTGGTTCTGGTCAAAAGTACCTTTTTTTTACCTTGTCGGTACTAAGTTTTGTTTGGAATAGGTACTAAATTTGGCATGTCAGTACCTTCATCTTGCCTATCAGTACTTTGTTGCTGAGCAGTACTTTCTCCCTTTTCATCAACTTTATCAGTCTTCCCTTCATCTTAGGCAAGAGTGTAGTCCATTGTGTCATCAATGTCCATGTCCAAATCATCCCATTCAGTGTTTGTAGGTACTGTAGGAGCACCTTTAGAAGATTTGACAGTTTTCCTCCCTTGTTTGAATACGCTTCCTTCTTTTTGATGTCTTCAAGACCTTCTTCTTGTTTTGGTTATTTCTCTTAACAGCCCTGAGCCAAGCTTTATGATGAGGAATGAAAGGCCTGGCTTGCTTTTTCAACTTCTTGACTTGTACCTTCAAAGATTTGATTTCTGCAGCTTGAGTTGTGACATGTGTACACAATGAAAGATAGAGATCATTGGACATTTAGAGAGTCAGCCCAATCACTCCATGAAAGAGATTTTTCACTGGAGGATGACTTCCCAGATTCACCAGAACCTTAGAATGGGATCAGGAATAGGTATAGTGGGTGAAGGTCTAGATGATGGGTCAGACTAAGGCTCAACATGGGCTTCACTTGGGTGAGGAGGAGAGGGTATAGGTTGTGGTGTTGATGGTATTTCTGACCCTTCACCCTCATCCTCTGTTGGTTGAACCAACATGTTAGGAAACAAAGGCGTGACTTTCGCTGAAAAATGTTTTCCCTTTTTGACAATAAAAGAAAAAACTTTAGTAGACAAGGCATGAATGGGAAAGTTGTCTAATGGGACATGCACATTCTTTAACTGGTTAGACAAAAAGATTGAGATAAATCTTGGATACATGACAAACTTTTTCGTTGCATCCAAGTGTCTAAGCATACCATCAAAAATTAACTTAGGAAAAATTAAACTTTTGATTAGAGGTCAAGCAAATCACTGCAGTGGCAATATTAGTGGGAATATGATCCCAAGAAGTACTTTTTGAACTTAGGCAGTGATTTATGGTATGAAATAGAAATTTCCATTGGGGTGAAAACAGTGCTTTGTTAAATGTTAGGACAGTTAAATCCCCTTATACCTTTGAGGCTTTATATACAATATATGCCTGATTATTCAGAGAATCTATTCCATCCACATCATCAAAATGAAGATTACTTCGTATAGATGCTTCGGAGATAGTTACAGGCTTGCCAGCTACTTTGGCATTAATATATCTAACATTATTGATTGTTTGGGACTTAGCAGATGTCCAATTAACTGTTTAACATACTTAATAGTGAGATTACAGGACTACAGTGAGAGCATATTGAATAGAGCATATTAAGAAAGTAATATCTCATTGAAACTCTGCATTTCCATCAGTCTTCTCTAGTTTAAGTACCATATTTGTGTTTTGGGCACGATTCAGAACAACCATTGTTGTAGTATTTGTGAATCATCAGGTGGCGAGAGATTAGGGTTTGATGAAGGAGAGTATATTCAAGAGTGATTACCGTGAGTGAATTTACAATTGAGATAGGTTTATATAGGTTAAATAAACCTAAGAGCAAAGAAACCGTTACAAGTTACACTTTAGACCCTTGGTGGTATCTTCTCTAACGGCTCTTTAGCAGTAGTAACTTTGCCCATCGGTACAAAAATTGCACCGTCAGTACTAACTTTTGTTAAACATGACTTCAACAAGTTCGGCAATTAGAGGCTTTAGTACAGTTATATCTCTCTGTACTATCCCAAATCAACTCCATGTAAATCATAACCATTACAGAATCCTTATTTGTGTATAACTACAAAACTGTACCAAACACAGCCATTTTGCCCATCCCCTTAAACTAAATGCTGCTTATGGTTTGATCCATCTGATAGTAACAACAAAAAACTAAAACTTGTAAATCATATGTTTGGTTTAGAAGATCAACTACATTGTCATCAGTGTGTATTTTTGCACCTGGATAAGTTTCTTCTCATAAGCATCCCTTATGAAGTGGTGCCTAATTGCAATATGCTTTGTTTTGGAGTGAAATAATGGATTCTTTACAATGCTATCAGTATCTTTCATTATCATGTGATCTTTGTGTTCTTGAAAATTGAAACATGTCTAATGTTGATTATGATCCTCATAAACTTGCCACAGCAATTTGCTGCAGCAACATATTCTGCCTCTGTAGTAGAAGTAGCACAATTGTCTGCTTTTTGCATTGCCAAGAAATAAGTCTCCTGCCAAGAAATTGACAACCTCCTGTTGTGGATTCCTATCTAAAGATTTGGCTCTCAGGCATAGTCACTATCTGAGTAGGCTTCCAGGTTAAATGTGGACACTCTAGGATACCAAAGGCCCAGTTTAGGTTTGCCTTTTAGATACCTAAAGATTCTCTTTACAGCATTTAGATGTGAGGTCTTTGGAGTAACCTGAAACCTAGAACAAGCACAGACTACAAACATAATATCATAGCTAGAGCAGTCAAGTACATTAAAGAGCCAATCATGGGATCTATAAAGATGTACATTCCACATTCTAGCTTCTCATCCTTGCAAAAGGCGTATGGGTCTATTGGTGTACTTCGCAGTCCTTTCATGACAAAATTCAATTCTTAGGATTTCCGCAACATACTTATCTTGACTTATTTTGTTCCAATTGCCTTCTTTCCATAAGGCAAATCTACAAGAATCCAAACTTTTTGAATCTTGAATTGCAGCAGTTCTTCCTGCATAGCTTCAACGCCTACTTTTCATCTTCAGTGCTTCAGATATCTTCTTGGGTTCATTTTGAGGACAAGAACAACGTGTAACATAACAATGCTAGAAATCCTTATGATTATTTCTCCTTTGCTTGGAATTAACTTACAAAGCATAGGCTCAGAGACTATTGGTACTTTGCTTCATTGTGTGAAATGCTATTTGGATCTCCAAGAATTAGAGTCGAAGGATGAATAGAGTTAATCCTTGATGTGGGAATAGGACTAACATTCACAATAGTTTATAAATTTGTAAAGTCAGCCACTGATACCCTCTCATATAGATTGCATTAGGTAAAAATTACCTTAATAGGATTGTTATAAATTTTCTCAAGTGCAGGTATTTCTGAATCATCTTGGTCAGTATTGTTAGATCAGTGATGGGATAGTCCACCATTAAGGTCTGGCAGTACTAAACTGGGTGTGCTAGCAGTATGACGTGTTAGTACTGCTAAGCTTTAGCAGCTCCTGCTTAAAGAAGTAAATCCTCGTATCTTGGGCAAAATTCCTTCCTGAGTGATTCAGCTGCTTCATTAGCATCCTTTTCGTCGTCTTTTAAGTCTTTTCAAGCTCATCAAAAAGACTTGATCTCCTTATCTACTAGCTTCTAATCTGTCTTTATATCAGATGTTTGTTAGGTTTTCCACTGATTCTTTGCTTTTGAGTTCTTTACTAGTGACGGTATAGATGACCATCTTGAGTTACAAAGTAGTCATGAGCAGATTCAGCTTCTATTTTAGAATTACCTGCATCAATATTATCTTCTCGTACCTATACTATGATTAGCTTTCTTTTGGACTGCATGTTTGTTAGCTTGATTCTCTGATCTCATAGGTTGATAATTCATGGAATTATGTTAATTATCAAGATCAAACAGCCAAGTTGGTCCTTTCCCTACAACATTTGGTTTATTTCTAAAAGGTTATGTGCAAGTGTTCTTCAACTCTCTTACGTTTCTAAATTGATATACAGCTAAAAAGCCTTTGCCTTTGTACAAGGAATACCCTACTAAATACCCTTCATTCTGAATTTCCCATCTAAACTTGCCCCAGGTGTTCAATGGTATTTCAGATGGTCACATGGATACCCCAAAAATAGTCTTATATAGCTTTTGATGGTTGTTTACAGTTATAAGGTCATCTAAGGTGTCTTATTTGTGGTTGGTCACTTATACCCTATTAGGACATAACCAAGCGTTAACTGCTTTCAGCCAAAAAGTGGTTAGATAAAAATGAATTGCTAGCATAGGTGTAACTAGCCTAAATAAGCGGTCTGTTCTTTTCTTTCAGAACTCCATTTTGTTATGGAGTTCTGGCATTATGTATTCCCCTTGATCCCTTTTGACTACAGATTCAATAAAAATCTCTGTTCTTGAATTATGTACCATTCTATCAAACTAATAGATTTACTTTTTGATTTAATTGGTTCTAAATTTGTCTTTAACGTCTTAAGGATTCCACTAGTGTCATCCTTTGTTCTTAAGAAGAAAAAACCCAACTTAACCTGCTGAAATCCATCAGTGATATACAGCAATAAGTCTTTGGTTTAAGCACCTAACTGATGTAGGTCCAAATAAATCCTATATGTCAGAAGATGGTAAGGGTGACTATAGAGCTCACTGATTTGGCCTTACGGAGGCCTTGTGTTGTTTCCTTTTTTTTTTTCCATTTTTCTTTTTTTTTTTTTTTTTTTTTTTTTTTTTGACAAGCATAACAAGTGGGTCCATTTTGAAAATATTTGGGAAGGTAAACTATTACAAGTTTCCTTCACATGTTTGTTTTCAGTCAATAAAATCTATATTCTCTTAAAGCTCTATGTGGATAATCTGCACATTAAATAAAAGAGATTAGATTCTCTTAGGGACCCAAGCCTCTTTGGGCTTGAGTTTGCCTAGTGGATCTTTGAAAGTAGCACAGTTTCTAGGACTTGATCCACCATTATATTTGGAGACTTTGTGCCAAAAATGTCTTTTTGGTCTCCAATTACAACCTGCTGAGGACTTAACAGCAGTTTCCCTTTTTCCCTTAACAACACTAACTGCATTTACCTCAGCAGTATTAACCTTTTGTTTTGAGAAATTTGTTCCAAGTGTTGTTGTTCTATTAAATGACTTTCCAAAAGGTGAAACAGATTTATGAAAGCCAGCTTTTGATCTAGTATTATTCATAATAGGCTTAATAGTATTAACTTTCCTAGCAGCATTAATTGGTACTGCCTGTCTGTTAAAATTATGCCTAGCAGTATTAACTGTGTTAGTACCGCTAGTTCTAGTAGTATTAACTGTGTTAGTACTGCTAGTTCTAGTAGTATTAACTGTGTTAGTACTGCTAGTTCTAGCAGTATTAATTAGAATCTTTCCAGTTCTAGTTAGTACTGCTTTTGGAACAAGCCTATTTTTATGATTCATTCTTTGCACATTGTTCCAAACTGGTTTATCCTTTTGACTAGACTTCTTTCTCATCCTATTGTTTAACTCAGCTTGTTTAGCCATCCTTTTCTCATGAAAATCACAATCTCTAATAAGATGGCTAAAAATTCCACATACAAAACATGCCTTTTTGGTATACTCAAATCCTAAACCCAGTTTTTAGACATTAAACCACTACAATCCTTTTAATCAGTTTTAGAACTCTGACTACATGTGTTTTGTTCTATAACAGTTTGCCTAGGAGTTTTTACATGCTTATCAACAAAACTAGGTATTTCTTGTTCTTTTGTGGGTAGAGACACATGTTCATCTTTACTATCTAATTC
>BQNB010151494.1:0-15893 GCA_026074375.1 Tanacetum coccineum | reverse complement strand
CCGTGACTTGTGTTTTGTGCCCTGAAGTAGCACCCCAATGTTACCATTCCGCTGCGTTGTCCTGAATTTCGGGGGTGTTACAATGTTGTTCTCAGAGAATCATACCAACCTAACACCCTTTATTCCTCAGAACCTTCATCACCTAATAGCTATTCCTCAGGAACTACAACACCTCAAAACCATCATTCAGGAACTTCAATAAGTGGAGGGTGCTCAAACTGCAAGCACTTACTTGGAAAGATAAAAGTACTAGAGGCAGCAGTCGAAATGCATGTGCAACTGGAACAACACACACGTAATTCGACTGCACTACTTCACGAACTGTACAATGACATGGACAATCTTGGTTTAGAGTAGTTTGTCATTTGGATTGTAATTTGTATGCTTGCTTGTTTGTTAGTTTTATGGCTTTCTAATGTATTCAATTTGGGTAACTATAAAATGGTTGTGTTCAATAAAACATGTGGTCGTTACCATAAAAACAAAATAATACATAACTCATTCATTAAAAATAGATAGCTTAATATATTATTTAAACATGATATAATAAGACTTATAGTAAGCGATACCATTGCTGGACAATCATAGCTTCTACTATTGGGTCCTTAACCTTACTGAATCCAAGTAATTTGAGAGAATGACCCGTGGGGTATGGAATGGTAAATAGCAGTGTACAAGATGAAACATTACCACCATCAATTTCTAACGGCCATGCATATAAATGTCAATAAAAATTTTAAACACAATACACAAAACATTCATTCAACTAAAATTTAGCATTACATAAGAAGATTAATAATGATACGACATTTTAACACAATACATAACAAGATTAAAAACGATACGGAATTTTAACCAAATACATAAGTAAAACTAAAACATAAGTTAAAGTTGTTGCAACCAACCAAGTTTATCCCTGATTTGTTTTTCCAATTTTGTCCCACCCCCCCCCACACCCCCCACCCACCCAACCCCCACTACACACACACCCACCCCCCCATCCAACCCACCCACCCAAACCCAACCACCACCACCCACACCCTCACCCCCACACCAACAACCCAAACCTCACCGGCACAAAAACCACCCCACCAACCACACAAACCACAACAGCCACGCCGCCATGCCAACCAACCTAAACCTCTCACCCTTATACCCACAACACCAAAACCCAATCCCTCCCAATCCACCACGACCATCCACCCGCTCCCCCCAACCCCCCACACACCCCCCACCTCTCCAACAAAATACCGACCAACCAACACCCCGACCCAACAACCCACCACCAGCTTCACCATAACCTCCACCCCTCCAACCCCCCCACCCCCCCACCTAAACACCAGCCACAATCAACAATAGTCTGTCCAAAACACCCCAAACCCCCCAACCACCACCACCCAGCGCCAACCCCCACCCACCCCAACTCCCCCCACCACACAAACCAACACCCCACCCACACCTCCAAACCCACCCCCAACCACAAAAAACCACCCAACCCCGAGCCCCCCACCCCTCCCAACAACCAGTCCCCACCACCCCCCACCATTACACACCACTTCCACACTACAAAACATCACCCGCACAACCCACGCCCACACACCACACCACCCCCAAACCCTCAAGCACACCACACAAACGCACCACCGCCCCACCCACAACCCCCCACACACACCCCACCACCCACCCAAACACCACCCCAATAACCACCCCCACCCCCCACCAACACACCTCTCAACAACCCCCACCACAGAAAACTACATCCAGAACCCCACCCACACCGACCCCACACTCACCCAACCAGCCACAACACCACCATACACACCACCACCACCCCACACACCTTCAAACCCCCCCACCAACACCACCAACCTCCAACCCCAAACAAAACAAACACCTATCACAACCCCCCCACCCACAAACACACCACTACGCCACAACAACACCACAATCACCACCAACCACAACCAACACCAACTAACCCGAACACCCCAACCTGCCGACCATCCACCCCCCCCACCTACACCTCACACCACACATCCCAACCACACCCACCCACCCACCCCTACAACACACCCCGCCGTTCTTCCCGCAACCACCCCCATCCCTAACCCAACACACAGACCACCCCCTAGCCACCACACCACCATGCCCCCAAACCACCCAACCGCCCCACATCCCCCAAAAACCGCAACGACAACACCACACATCTCACCTCCCAACCCCATCACCACAACCAACAACACACCCCAACCCGTCCACACCCTCAACCTCACCCTCTACCCCCCCACCAACCCACACCAACAAAAACCCCAACAACCCTCACACACACTTCACAGCCCCACCACTACACCCCTAAACCCCACACCCTCACACCCAAAACTGCCTACCAACCCCCACCACACAGCCACCACCCCACCTCACCCCCAACCACACAACTACCACTATCACAAACCTTACCACCACCCCACAAAACCCCAGCACCACAATTCCCCAACCAACCACCAAACCACCAAACCCCACCCGCACAACCAAACCACCATTCCCCAACCACACCCCCTTCACCACACCACCCACAACACCCCAAACCCACCCACCAACCACACACCCAATCACCCACCACAACTCACCACACCCACCACCACATCCACACTCTACCCAGCCACCACCACATACACTCCCACACAAGCACCTCAACCCAAACCACACACCAAACACACCCCCACCATGGCTCCCCAACCTTCCCACAACCACACCCACTCCTACCACATAAGAGACGACCCCCCACACCACACAGCCCACCACCCACCCAACCCTACCTCACCCCCCAACACCCCATCCGCCGCAACCACACACACCTACCCCAACCCAACCACCACCACGTCCCGCCACCCACCCCCCAATCAACACCCCACCACACAAACACCCCCCCTCACACTCCACCACCACCACACCCCCAACAAACAATCTCTCCAAACACACCAACCCCGAAACCCCCCCACCACCACCACAACCCACCCAGACCACCACTCACCCCCACTATGCCTCTCCCACAACCACACACCAACAACCTTAACCACCCCAACCACACCTCAACACCCCACACCCACACCAAACCACCCCCACCCAAACCCAAACCACCAACCCCTCCAACCCAAACACCCTTAACTACCCAACGCCCAATAAAACCCAACACACCCACCACCAAACATACCAATCCCAAACCCCTCCTACCCCCCACCTCCAACCCCACCTACCACCTAAAACCACCCAAACCAACACCCACCCCCCTCCACCACCACCCACCCCCAACCAAAACCCACGCCCTCAACCACTCTCACTAACCCCCCCCAGCACACAACACCGACTATGATTGACTTGCTCGCACCCCTTACAAATCCCATATCCCCGTCCACCATAACCCAGAATCAAAACGATACCGACTATATTACCAATACATAAGATTGAAATACACGCCATAGCACCCAAGTACGCATATGACACACTGACGAACAAAAATGATTTGATTGAAGACATGAAAGAAAGATTGAAGTACATTAATGATGATTGAAGACTTTAATGCTGCATGCCCGACTTAAATGTAGAAGCGACGATATACAATAGGACCTAAATCTTGATTGAAGGAGTTACAAAAGATTGTAGGCAAGTATATAGAATACCAAATGAATAATTTGACCACATTTGTATAGAAACATATTTGAATATACTTAGTTAATGGTAGTCAATAATGATGACAAGATATGTTAGAACAAATTGTAAACCCTAATGGACTTCTTGGTGTATAAAAGAAGGTCCAAGGGTGTAGAGAAAACACATCAATCTCTACACATCCATCATACACACGTTTGATAGTTAGTTCATACCTTCAAGATTGTAAACCCTGTTACTATTCAGAGTAACCGTATTCAATTATATTGAGCAGAAAGTTTGGTTTATTGTTATTCTATCCTTCTGTATCACAACTAGTTTCGCGCATAGTCTGTGATATTTTCCAATAAAAAGTTACTACGCATAGTTGTCTTGGATTTAATTCAATACAACTAAATCCTTATATCAGCTAAGGAGTTAAAATCTGTTCAAAACGGATCAACAAGTAGTTAACAGAGCAGGTGAGAAGCTTCGAATAAGAAGAACACATTTTCTACCACACAAGATTTGTTTGTCAGAAGAATGAGATGGCCTACCAACTCAATTCTTCAAATGCTAATTCTAGATTACATACTTGTTCTATACTACCAGGGAGAACAACTAGGTGATGCTCAATAGGAGGAAACAACTTGGTGATGCAAGTATAGAAAATATCAATGCCAATACTCAAGCTTTAAAAAAAGGTAAGGCTCAATTAGTTGCTCACAGAAAAATCAACTTTGGTATGAGGAAAAGACAGATTTATGAAAAATTGATTTAGATGACAAGAACTGATGTACTCACATACGTCATAAAAAAAACTATTAGCAAAAGCTGTAAAAGAAAAAAGAAGAATTAAAAACGCTAAATTAGAATCATTGAAACTTCTTCTAAAGAGTCTTAATATACTGCTTAATAGTCAATTAGTGCTAATGATAATCAGGGCTGTTTTGGGCATAAATGGTGGCAAAAAAGTACTAAAGTCAGTGATAGCAATATACTAGTGTGTCAAAAGTTAGAAAAAACAAGTAATTCTGAAACTAAGTAATGACTAAAGTGGAAATGCCAAAATTAGAAACTGTTAGGATAAGATGAAACCCATCATATGAGGATGGGAATCTGACAGTGAAGAATGATGAGATTGTGGTCAAACCTAAGGAATAAACAAAAACAACAAACCTAGCTTTGAAAAGATAGAATATGTTAATGGCTAGGATGAAGACTGTTAGGCAAGTAGAAAACCCTAGGAAAAACAATAAGAGTCCTATGAGGAAATCAAAGAAACTGAATGGTAGTGATACTTATAAATTAGGTGAAAATTTTGAGTATTAAGCCAATAAAGGCTTGCTATTGTATGATGTATTTTGTTCACCTGCACTATAGCCTTAATACACAAGAGAAAGATTAATGATCAAAAATAGGTTAAACCATTGGAACAACTCAAAGAGGGTGAATCACCAGAACTTTGGTAGATTTTCTCACCCCAAGACCAAAAAGTAACATAGTCCACAAGCAGATACTAACTAAGTCTAGCCAGTATCACTTAAATACTGACTGAAATCAATCAGATACTAGCTCCAAAGCCCAGGAACACCAATGAATGAGCAATGAGCCAACATCATAATCTTATTATAAAGCATATTCATCTGTTAAAAGACCCATTTTTTTTCCTTACCAAGAAAACATCACAAAATTAGCCACAATGTTTCAACAAAAGAGTTTAATACTGTTAATGGAGTACAAGGGTTTAATCCGGTTATGAAACCCAAAAGGCATGAGGTTTAATACAGTTTAAGGACTCAACTAGCTGGGTTTGGAAACCAAAACATGAAGAATTAGACCATGTTTCCAAATCAAATAGTGCATCAAAGATCTTGACAAGACATGATTATGTTGATGCACTAGGCAGGTTCAAGTCTGTTCTAGCTTGGGACTTCAAAAGACACTAACTTTCTTATTGCAGGGCAATTCATAAAGAAAGTGTGATTGTGAATTGCTGTGTTTTGTATTATTTTTTTTGTTTGTGGACTAACATTGTGTAGGAAAAGAGAAGTGTTAGATGGAATTAATAGTTGAAGTCACAAGGATTTTGTGTTTGAGTTGATTGTTCACTGGAAGCAGCAGGTTGTTGTGTACCTATCTGATTGGATTTGCAAAAAAGTGAACATGGGATTGGCGGTATGGTTATAATATTTATGGTGTAATCAGCAAGGGCAACACTAGAAAGTTTATGTCAATGGTGCTGATATGCATTAGTACTGCCAGTTGTTACTTAGTACTGCTAGTACAGAGGACTTAGTACTGCTAGCGTGAGTTTTAAAAGCAGTTGGTTTATAATTGGTGTCGTGCAATGAAGGAAAAAGAAGACTTCAAGGCTGGTTCATGAGTATTCTTGGACAAAAGAATAAGCAGCAAACGATGCACTCAAGATGGTTTTTATAAAACCATAGTTCAACAAGGTGTCAATTACAGGATGTCATGACATGTTTTGAACTGGAAAAGAAAAGGCAGACATCAGCAGAAGATTCATTGGTTGTGTTTATACGCCTATAATCACGATGTGATGTGGCGTAAACCCTAATTTACTAGGGTTTCAAAAGATGATTTTGGGTTTTTACTTGGTATATAATGATGCAACAACATGCTGTCGACATAAAGGGAGTTTCAAAACCCTAATCATATGAAGACATGTGCCAACTTGAGTCATGATAGATTTAGAGGCGGGGCGCAATAAGGATGTATTCCATTTAAATTCTTTTAGGGTTTCGTATATATGTTTCTGGCACTTGTGTGATCGTATGATGCTGTTATGTGTGCTATTGGATTGAATAATTTTACTCCAAACATAGGACGTGTAAGGATACTGGTATGGGGCACACATATAACTGTGGTTATTGGTGATGAATACGGGTTGTGCTATTAATGATTGATTTCTAAGAAACATTAGAGTGTCACAAAAGGATGGGAGGAAGGAGATTATTTGTAATGCTTGTCAAAATTACTACTGTTGGCAATAATAATAAAACAAAAAAATTTAGTACTTACGCTTACCATGGATTTAGTACTGCGGAGCTCGAAGTTTGTACTGGCTTGTTCTACTAGTTTGTGCTGGCTCGAATACATCTAACTACAATGGCCAAACAGATGTATACATGGAAAAGATTCGGTTTTAAAGATGGAAGATTTGAATTCCTGGTTTTTAGGGTTTTGTTATGGAAGTAACGTGTGATGAAAATACTGGCTAGGTATATAACACGTTTGTATGCTTGGGAGGTGCTCAAAAGAAACATTAATACTGCTACTTTATACTGCTTGGGCTTCAAGGTATGTTTCTATTGTTGGATAACAGTTACTACTAATTACATCGAGGTTTTTAAAACAGAATAATATACTACTGTTCTGGAAAGCATTGGAAACAGTTATAGCAAAATATTACAACTTGTTATAGCATAGTGGTATTGAAGGAAATAGGCTGCTCAAAAGAATCAAGATATTGTGAATATCATGGCTGTTTGATATGGCCATCCAGTGATGTTACTACTTACTAAAATGGTCCTGCATGTACGCTTCGAAGCCAACATGATTAGTAAAGTATGGGAATGCATGTAAATGTGATATTGGTAGTGATTCATTATATTAGTATATGATTGCACCTGTTTCTTAATTCAAGTTTTGGTTAGTGCTGCACAAAAGAATATTAGTATTGTTATTAACAATATTATATTACTACTGCTTTGGGCGTATATAATGTTTGGGCTCAAAGAGAATTACTACTGCAGTGGGTTTCTTTTGCTGCTACTGTTCATTATTACAGCTTGGGTTAAAACGCAGGTAAACTGATGTTTGTACTATTTGAGCTTTGTCAAATACTATTCGTGTAAATTGGTATTATTCAAACATTGGTTATTTATACTGTTCAAAGCTCGTGATGTTAAACTGTTCTTACTTGGAGGATTTTGGAACGTGATTAGTTTTTACTGCCAAGTGAAGAAAGTTTGAACTGTTCGAGTAAAGAAAGTTTGTACTGTTAGTTGTATCCGAGAAAAGTTTAAAACTGGCCAGATAAGTTGTCCCATAAAAGCAGTTTGGTAACTGCTAATAGAAGGCTATTGTAGCGATATCGGATAAAACATACAGTTTGGTTCTCGGATAGTTTGTTCTTAGCCTGATCTATGGATAGTGGTTTTGAGAATTGGCAAGCTACAAGGGATATGAGAATTTTCAGGTGTTGGTTTCATTTCAACACAACAAATGATAATCAATTCACCATGTCTAACCGACACTAAGAATTGACTATTCCAGTGCAAACGGCATCTGGTAAAGAAATCTCACAATCCTTGATAGGGGCAATGATAGTTTGGCTAAAAACTATAATGGATCTGCTCAACTTACCATGCTTCACAGTTAAGGAGTTGGCCTAGATCGGCAAAGCAAACGACTCTTGGTAAAGACTTCTCAAATCCGTTGATGGCTGATAGTTTGCCCAAAAACTATATGGTTATCAATTCACCTTGTTGTTTACAGTAAAGAATTGGCTATTCCGGGGAAAACGGCAACCGGTAAAGAATCATCAAATCCGTTTATAGCTGGTAGTTTACCAAAAACTATACATTTCCGTGATTCACTTCAAAGTGATGAGGATAATTTTGAACTTATTGAATTAATGATTCTTTGTACCAATTTTCTTAACATGGTTCGTGATTTAGGGAATTTAAAAACCACTTATCTGATAATAAAGAAAGTTTGGGTGAGGATGCATCCAAACAGGGGAGGATTGATGATGCAGAAGCAGAGGTTACCTTTATTGATGAGACTTCAAATGATGCTAGAAACAAGAACAACAAGATTTCAAACAACAATTAGAAGTGAAGAAGTATTTGGATTACATCATCCTGAGTGATCAACATGAAGCTTTTAATGAAAGAAAACTTGATGAATAATCAGATGAATATCAAGTTTAGGGGAGGATTGTTGGGAATTAAAAGCAATGATAAAAGAGAAGTTTCAACTGAAGACATTAATGTTGATTGAAGACATTTATGTTGATTAAAGACATTAATGATGATTGAAGATAATACTGATGAGTAGAAGACAAGTGATGATTGACGACTTAAAGATGCAGAGTAAAATTTTCATTGAGATAATTTAATATAGATTGCGTTATAAACCAATGATAGTGGGACATGACAAGATTTCAATAGATTAAATGTATGTCCACTTAGGAAAAGAAACATATTGAAAACTTAGTAATGGTGATCAATATGGTCTACCTAAGATAAGTTAGGAAAATATATGATAAAAACCCTAATGGACATCTTGGTGTAAAAAGGAAGGTCCTAGGAGTAAGAAAACACATCAATCTCTACACATCCATTCATACACACATTAATCGATTTAGTTCACCTAAGCTTCACGGATTGTAAACCCCTGTTACAACTCGTAGAGTAACCAGTTAATCAATATAATTAAGGCAGAAAGTTTGGTTTATTGTTATTAATCTACTAGAATCAGCAACCTAGATTCCTCCGTCATAGTTTGTGACAATTTCCAATCAATAGTTTCTATCTACCATAAGTTTTTCTTGGATTTATTCAATACAACTAAACTTATATCAGCTAAGGAGTTAAAGATCTGTTCAGAACGGGATCAACAACATAAGTAAAACTAAAACATATGTTAAAGTTGTTGCAACCAACCAAGTTTATCCTTGATTTGTTTTTCCAATTTTTGCCGCCTTTCTAAACAAAGTACTCTGCATTTCGTAGTCTAATTCAGATTCTATTTTAAGAAATTTTCTAATCATAGCACGTTTATCCATTGAGATGTCTCTGCATTGGTCGTATGCTTTTAGCAATTCATCTTTAGCTTCAATCGCGTTACCATATTAATGGCCTAAGTTCATAATTGCTAACTAACGACCTCGATCCTCCTGAATTTGTTTCTCAACCATACATTTGATTTCATCATAAGTATGTGGAACACACGCCATTGAATTTTTTTTTTGTATATGATATGTTATAATCAATATAATATGTTATTTATAGGGTTAAAAAGTAAAAGTTGTCATAATCATGTCATAAATCACGTAAAATACATAGTGATGAAACCAATGTCAGGGACTAGTCACCTCAATGTTTCTATATATACAGTGATTCGTCATATCTGCGTATGATAATTGTGGGTGTTTCATAAAAAACTAGTAGTCTTTACAATAACAAATTAAAACACAACACATAACACATTCATTAAAATAAAATTACAAAGTACAATAAGAAGACTAAACATAATACTGAATTTAAAAAAAACATAACGTTGTAAATTAAAACATTAGATAACCAAACTAGTGCGGTTTTAACATTAATATATTAGTTCATTATTTGGTTCAGTAAGAAGAATTAGTGACTCTTTGAATGGGCCAATGAAAAATGAATCACGGTTTACTTCAACACCGATGTTTTGAAAGTACTGAATGGTTGGATAGAACACTTGTAGTGAGCGATACCATTGATGGACGATCGTAGCTTCCACGATTGGTTGGTTATCCTTACTGAATCCAATTAATTTGAGATAATGACCTCCTGGGAGTGGAATGATGAATAGCAGACTACATGATGAAACAAAACCACCTTCAACTTCTAACGCCCATACATAAATAATACGAAAATTCCCAAAATCAAAGCTTCCAGAAATAATAATAGAGTCTCCTAGCTGAGAAATATAGTACGGAGGTGAAAACTCTCCAACTCGTACCTGTTCAGGCATGTCTTGTACATGAAATTGGTGAGTAACCAAATCAAATGAAACTATGAAGTAAATTTTGTTAGAAATACCATCGTCGTTATAAAACCTTTCTAAGCTAATCCAAAATATTTTACCATCATAACTGTCTTGACACCCCGTTTTATTTCTTATTGATTCACGTGGAAAACAGTCATAAACAAGATTATACCCAAGTTCCTAGAGCTTAATGTAGAACACTGCCACATACCATGGACCGTCAGATGTTAACGGGTAATTTATCTTCAAAATGGTTGGCTCTAGAGTGACAGGACAAATACCAAAACCAAATATCATTTTTGGTGAATCAGGTTGTTGTGTGTAATTAGGGACTAATATTCCAACCGATTTTTTAATTGATGGGTTCCAAAGGAGAAGCATCGAATTATCGCCAAAGGCAAAACACTATACACCTTTAGATGAAGCAACTGGTGTAAGAGACATAATATTTAAATTAGAATCCATATGCCTAAAGGCTAAGTTTTCATCTACAGAATACATAAAACCATGGATTATACATGCTTATCGCTCAAATTAAAAACAACAACTATTCTCTCCCACGAACACCGTATGTTACGAATGAATCGCAATTGTCAATGGAAAACTCCATTGCTTTGACACAACACAGAAATTGAAGTAACAGACTTCATAGGAAGCATATTCAAGTTTCATTGAATGTCAAATGGTATGTTGTCCGACATATTTTATTTCTTTAGATGATAAATACGGTTGTATGATGGTTTTGTTAGTAGAAATAAGGTACGGTTTTAGTTTTGGAGTATGGATTATAAAAAGTTTCATTTTAATTTTTTTTAATTGAATGGTTATTTATAGTTTTATAAAAACCAACAGAATTATCAGACAATGTCATAAATCGCTACTAAAAATAAATGATGAAAAAAATGTCATTGACTTGTAAAATTAATGTTTTTGTAATGCCATTGAATTGTCAAATCTATAACAGAATTATCAGATAATGTCATAAATCGCTACAAAAAATAAGTGATGAAACAGGTTTAAATGACTTGTCAAATCAATGTTTTTGTACAGTCACTGAATTGTCAAGTCTGCAACAGAATTGTCAGATAATGTCATAACTCGCTACAAAAAAATAAGTGATGAAACAAATGTCATTGAATTGTCAAGTCTAATAATCATTTTCTTTAATAATTTATGATGCTCATACATTATATATAAGTTATCGATATATTCATATTACAACATTCTCTAAACTATCTAACATAGCAATTATGGACGGCTCATCCAAAAAAATTTAAATGTATTTTACATTTTAATACATTTGAGGAAGGTGTGATTTTTTACAATGATATGACGTACTCAATGCTACTTGAATTCGTTGTGAAGAGATTTAATTTAGATCTAAATGTCCGATTCAATTTATCGTTTAATCTCCCTGCCATTGAAAGAGATATTACAAACGACAATGATATCGAATATAACTGATGATATACGACATTTGTACATTCGTCCACCAAAAGTTGAAGCAAGGATAATACCCGGGCCAGTGGGTATTCTTCAAAAGGCGTTGGCGTGAGAAAAAGCAGACGTTCAGGCAGGGGGTCATCATAACATATTGACAATCCAGGAGTATGTCAGGAAAGTAAATGAAGATGTGTCTGAAGATGATCATTTTATGCAAGGGCCATGGCTACAAGCGATTGTCTATCTTCATGGTGAAGGGCTCACTGTATCTGGTTGTCTTGGTGATATGAATAAAAATTGCATCAAAGGGAAACTTGAATTAGTGGTTAGGGTTGTCAAGAGTTGTACACCAAATTCATTGGGAGACATGACAGTTACACTAAAAGATCCAACATGTACAATGGGAGGTAGGATTCATTACAAAGTCTTTCAAGATGAAAAAAATGGGTACGCAAAGTCTATCAAAGTCAGATCTGTTTTGATACTTCGTAATGTTTCTGTCTGGACACCAAAACCATCACAACATTATCTTAACATTACAATCAGGAAACAATAGTGAAGGTATTCGAGCAAGGACACTGAATATAATATTTCTAAAGAATGTAAATTTTTTACATATTTTCTTGTATTTTTTTAAATCAAGTTGTATTACAACAATGTTCATCGCTTGTAACATTTTATTAATTCAATGTCTACTTATTGTTGGTATATAAAAGTAATATAAAATATTATTCCATGCAAAATGTAAGTCTTTCAACATACAAAATATATAAACTAAACTAATCATAACCACAATACCGAGTATTCTCACACCTACACTTATAGAATAGTTCACCCATTTCATATCTAATGTTCTCCCAATATCTTTCACTCTCATGAGGCACTACTGGCACATGACCAACACATAACCTAGCTATTAACCAACAAGTTATAACTTCACAGTCTTTGAAGTTAGCTTGTTGAGGGACCAAAAATCCCCAACCCTTGTTGTATGATAATATAAAGTTATGGTATGGTCGTTCAGATCCATGGAAATAACCATGCATTTGCAAAATTCCATTAATACCGGGCGTCCAAGCTTTTCATTTGATCTTCCAACAGTAACTTTGTTCTCTGACTTTCCATAGAGTCAAAGACATAAAAAACAGAATGGGGTAAGTTAACTGCACCCGTTACCCAGTGATTTCCACCAACATTTAATGGCATATACACCTACAAAGATTAAACAAACAAAAATTGATAAATGTAAATAACTTATCAAATAATATTCATCAATAAAAGATGTTAAAAGTTTTAACATAAATAAGTACAAAAATAAGTACCCAATTAACATTTTTCCATGATGGGTAGGGACGAGTTGAGTCATCCAACATTCCAATAATGTGTGGATCTGTCCTGTATTCATGAATCCGGGTATTTCAGAATGTACACATGCTGTCCCTGATTTAGATACAGTCCAGTCGGCATCTTGTGGCCTACTTCTAATGAGTATCTCAATCCACGCATTCATTTGCTGATTAAAAAAATGCTAACAAAATTAATAAATGTTTTTAAGAAAAAAATAATTAATCATTTATTAAAGTTGTATTATTAAACTTACGTCCCCGGACAACCATCCTTCATTGTCTACGTTGTGACTTCTAGCCATACACAACTGAGGTACTAGTTGTCGCCAAAAGAATGCTGGAACTAAATAACCCATCATGTAACAATCTAAATAAACTTCATAGGGGTCTAAAATAAAATCCGTGAAGTCATTATATTCTTGTCGGGTAACCTAAAAAAGCAAGTTAAAATACTATCTCAATACACATAATTATTAGACTTTATTTATTAAATTAAATAGCTGACTAACAATTACCTTATTAGGGTCGACATTTTCATACGTAAAGTATATACCAGTATCATGTACACCCGTTATCAAAACGTCATCCCCTCCTACATTGTCATGCGCAAAAGTGTTCCCAAGATTCAAGGGTGATAAATTGTCATTCTTGGAGTTTTTCTTAGTTCTACCAACCCGTTTCTTAGGTAATTCCGTAGTAGCAGGCAATGGCGTATATGGACTCTGCATATATACGCTAGGACGCTGTACCCTCCTTGGTCGCTCCAATATATTCTAAAAACAATTAATAAACTTTTATTATTTCATGATGGTTACTATTATAAAAGTGGAATCGTAAATAATTTTAGGATTACCGGGTCGCATAAGCCAGCATCACCAGAATGCGACGGGATAGGGGGTTGCCAATTTAGAGTTGGCGTATACGCTAGCATCTGGCTTTGCCAATTAGAACTACCGGGCTGCGATGGCATTGATGTTGCACAGTTGCTGGCGACCCATATTAAAGATAGAGTTGTTTGTCGGCGTCTGAAAAGAAGACGGACCACCATGTGGAAACCAAGAAATAAAAAATTATAATACTTGCTTACTTGCCAGTAAGGACAAAATATATGACTATCAAATCCACATAAATTATACCTATATGCTTTGGAATCCAGACAAATCTCTTATCCCATAATGCTGATCAAGACAATGATCGATTTCTCTAATTGCCTCCGCCAGTCTAAACATACAGGTCCTCCATATACTTTTCATTATTTCAAATTATATTTTTGGCCCTGATCAACATTTGATCCAACCTACTTCTTTGTTCCTGAAAATCTCGATAAAATTCAGATGGTACTTCATAATGATTTTGACGGTTTAAATGACGAGGTCTTCGTTATGGTTCAGTAACACAACCATCAAAGTAGGCCTTGCTAGAAAGCCACCAACCCGATCCAGCCTCAACCTCATCCGGTATCAATCTTTCCGCAGGTACACGTCCCTTTAAAATATAAGAACGGACATTAAGTATGAAATAAATAACTTAATCAAATTAATAAACTATAACATTACATAAAACTCACATGAAGAAAATCACGAAGCATGTGTCGATAAAACTTCTTATTGGAAGTCCAAGCAACTATCTTAGGATAACGCATTGTGAAGTGGTATGAATATTCGATTCTGCCCTAAGAACACCTCCAATATCCATGTCTAAAAAAAATAAATTGTTTCAATTAATTTATGTTACATATATATAATTTAAATGCTCAATTAAATATTATAAACTAAATAATGACATACCTTGAATGCCCAAGTGAATCCGAAAAGTGAATACAATTTCTTATCATCTTCGTTTGTCGGCTCAGTAGCATATAAGGGAATCCAACATTTAACGTTTGCATCCCTTAGTTGAGAGTACAATGTCGGCCAAACATACGAACCCCAAGGATAGTCGTTCCAACCATCTCTTTCATTTGCCAACCTTAAAATCCAATTAGGGACCGCACGTCTATCCTCCAAACCTAATAACACTAATTGCAAAATGCATATACAACAAAGGCTAACAGCATTGTCGTCGTATAATATTTTAAACGACTTGCTCTCAATCAAATCTTCAACATCTTTCCCGGTTATACTTTTACCATCTAAACATGACGGAAACACCCGTCGCCTAAAAGGTGTGGAAAACTAGAAGGGGGGGTTAAATAGTTTTACCGCTTTTTAATTTAAGGTTTATGTATGTTTGTAAAACTTAGATTCTACTTTTTGTGAATTCAATGCTTGCACAATATGAACAATATAAGTATATGAAATGATAAAGTAAAACAAGAGATAAGAGTAAGAACAATCAAACCACAACGCGAGGATTTATAGTGGTTCGGTAACAAAGCACCTCTTCGCCCTACTCCACTCTCGGAGCACCAAACTCGAGAGTTTTCTTCACTATGTCAACAAACTCCCTTATGGCGGAGAAAACCATACACAACGTTGCTTACACCGATTTACGATACAAAGCTAAATGTCGAGTTCTAATCTTAGCTAGAACCAATCTAACACAACACAACTTCACGACTTCACAACTTCATAACTTCTTCACAACTTCACACCTTCTTCACAACTTCTTCACAACTTCACACCTTCTTCACAACTTCACAACTTCAAAACTTCACTTCACCACACTACTTATATTACAACT
>BQNB010151493.1:0-15893 GCA_026074375.1 Tanacetum coccineum | reverse complement strand
TATTCACCCTCTTGAAAGTTCTGTCAAACATCTTCTTAATAGAATCAAAAGATTTGTTCTTTAAGTCTTTGAGCTTCTTTCCTTTTATATTCTTCAGGTAAGTACACATGATTTTTCTTTGTTGAGCTTGGGTTGGTGGTTTGTTTCTTTGCTCTTCTGCTCTCTTATCTGCAAACTGCTTTCTTCTTTGCTCTACGAGTTGTTGAAATAATTTTGCCTTTTCTTCAACAAACAACTCTTCTTGCTCCTCTACTTGCAGTCTTTGAGCCAATTCATGATCAGCCTTAATCTTATCTTGAATATCATCCCATTCTTTAGTCAAGGCAATATTGGCTTCTTTTTCCTTTTCAGCTTTTTCTCTTGCAAGTCTTTCTTCTTCATCAAGCTTGTAACTTTGAAGCAACTTCTTCATCAATCATGATTTAAACTTTCTTCTTCATAGGCTTTACAGGTTCTTCTATCATTATTCTTTTACCCTTGTCCTGTGATTGTTGTGAAGAAATTGTTGTTGCAGGTGTAGATTTACCTGGCTCTTGAAAAACAATCCCTTTTACCTTAGGTTTTGAAGTTTTTAATGCTTCAAGTGCTTGAGCCAAAGTAATTTCTTCAGTAGTTATTGTAACGGTTGTTGTAGCAGTACTAACTTGACCAGCATCAACTACTTTTTCAACAACATTTTCATTTTGCCCTGCAACAAACACCTCTTTACCATTTAAAGCATCCATATCAAACATCTCATTATCAACATCATCTTGAACATTAACTTTGGTAATGTCTTCATCTGCATCAATAGCATTAATCCTCCTCCCCTATTTGGATGTATCCTCACCCAAATCTTCTTCATCACCAGAGGATTCTACCCTAGTTGTCAAACCAACTTTGTATAATCTCTTCAGCTTATGAGTTCTTGACCTATCTTTCTTTTCAAGCTTCTTGACCCTCCTTTTCAAACTAGCAATCTTATTAGCTTGAGTGGTCTTTGTCTTCTCCAAATCAAGAACTCTGGATTGTAAAGTGGTACATAATGCCATTAATTCATCAAGTTTAAGACTATCCTCATCACTTCGAAGTGTGTTACCTCTTGCGAGCAGTGAATCATTGGAAAGTTTAGATACATTCTCAAACCTAGTTTGAGCAATAGTATCCCCCATGGTTTCTTGGCACCTGGGACCACCACTTAAAGTAGTTCCTAGGGAACTAGATTCATTAGGTGTTGCCTTGGATGGGGTCTTAGTTATGTTACCACTGTCCTGCTCTGCTTCTAAGCTAGAAGCAGTAGTGGCAGCCCTCACCAAACTGTCACCCAACTCCTTATGGACAGCCTCATCTGTAACATTTTCACTAGGATCACTAGGCTGAGGTACCTGAGTGTCCTTTCTTTTAGGCTTCCTAGGTTTTTGTGTCTTTTAAGGTTGAGTAGATGATTGAGTAATAGTGGGTGTGTGATGAGGATCAGTTGGATTTGCTGAACCTTCACCCAATTCTGATTGGTTTTGTACCACCATTGTTGGAAATAAATGTGTCACTCTACCAGAAAAACCTTTGCCTACCCTTCTCATATTTCTAAAAATCTTCTTAGTGTGAGAGGGTGCATTATAAACTCTCTTATAAGTTGGCAGCCCATCAAGTTGTTGATTCACAAACACTTGTACAAACCTTGGATACATCAAAAATTTACTAGACACATTATCCAAGTTTCTAATCATACCTTCAAAAATGAACTTTGAAAAGTTGAATTTCTGATTTGTTGCTAAGCAGATAATAGCAGATGCCATAGTGCTACTAAACTCATTCCATGCAGTAGTCTTTGGACTTAGACATTGTAGAATAGTATGAATCAGAAATTTTCATTATGAGGAAAAGAATGACTTATAGAAAGTTAGCTTTTGTGAAATTTTCTCATACCCCACCAGTTGATTCAGTGATGATTATCTTCTTGCCATCTACTAGGGCATGCAACTGTACTTCCCCATTGATAGTTTTGGCCTTAACAGTAGACCAGAACTGTTCGATACATGAAATATATATTGTGGGATTAACGGTTAGTGCATACTTTATAGGGTGTGCATTCAAAAATCCACAATTTGTTCAAACCCATCACTTTCTTTGGGTTTAGACAAAAATGCGACCATGTTATGAGTATCCGCAAACTTTAGATTCACCATTTGTGTTGGGTTTTGATAATGGATGATAAAATTGAGTTAGGGTTTGTAGTTAGAGAGTATTTGAAAGATTGAAATCGATTAAATGATTGATTGAAACCCTTAATTGAAGTATTTATGAAAATACCCTCAACAGCTGTAACTTTAACCCAGCAGTAGTAACTCAGCAGTAGTAAGTATATGCCTAGCAGCATTAACTTAGAACCAACAGTAGTAAGTTATGCCTAGCAGCATTAACTTTGAGTCACCGATATTAACTCCAATTCCATTCCAAAAATCTTTTCCATCATCAATATAACACTTTTCTTTGCTTTTCCTGCAAAATGTTAGTTCAAAAACCAAGAAAACACAATCCATAGCAATTTTCACAACAATCACAGTATTAATTATACCTAGCAATATTAAGTATAACTAACAGTTGTATCTCAACCGTATTAAGTATAACCAGCAGTATTAATTATTCTTAACAGCAGAACTTTTAATGACATGAATAACAGTACTAATTCATACAAAACTCTACAAAAACATAAAGAGATAAAAGACTTTAAAGATTCATCATTCCAATACTAACAATCAAATATTGAAATCTACTTACATCAAAAGCTTTCATAAGCAAATCTGCAACATTCTTGTTAGTATGGATTTTGACCATTTGAATCAATTTCTTTTCATTGCAATCTCTAATAAAATGATGTCTGATCTCTATATGCTTTGTTTTTAAATAAAAAACAGGATTTTTAATTATGCAAATAGTACTGTTATTGTAAATAAAGATCTTGGTATGCAAAAAATTGTACCCATAATCAAGTAGTTGATTCTAAATCCAAAGCACTTGTCCACAACAACTTGAAGCAGCCACATACTCAGCTTCTATTGTGGAATTTGCAACCACTATCTGTTTTTTACACTGCCATGATAGTAATCTACATCCAAGGAATTAACAACCTCCTGTTGTAGACTTCATATCCAAGCTTGCTCCAGCAAAATCACTATCACCCATAATCAAGTATTGATTCTGAGTCAATAGCATTGTCCACAAGCTATGTAAGCAGCCACATATTCTGTTCGTTGTGGAAATTTGCTCATAGGTCTGTTTCCTTGCATTGCCATGATATTAATCTACTTCCAAGGAATTAACAACCTCCTATTGTAGACTTCCTATCCAAGCTTACTCTAGCATAATCACTATCAGTGCATGGTACCAAATCAAAAGGAGAATCTTTTAGATACCAAAGATCCAATTTTGGTTGACTTTTAAGTAACCTTAGATCATTTTTACAGCATGAAGATATGACCTTTGGGGTGGATTGGTATCTTGCACAGGACACACCATACAAACATAATATTAGGACTTGAAGATGTAAGATACATCAAATGAACCAATCATTTGACCTAGACATATGAACATCACTTCTTCACCATCTTCATCCTTGAGCAAAAGCTTTTGAGTTTCCATAGGTGTGCTTGCAGTCTTGGCATCAGTAAAACTAAATTTCTTTAAAATCTTAGTCACATACTTATCTTGACTGATAAAAATCCCATCCTTCTTCCGCTTTACTTTCAGTCCTAAGAAGAATGTGAGTTCACCTATAAAACTCATCTGAAACTTCTTATGCATCATCTTCTTAAACTCAGTGCAAAATGACTTCTTTGTAGAGCCAAAAATGATATCACTACATAAACTTGACTAACTGAATATACCTTTGTCCTTCGATAAACAAAGTCTTGTCTATCTTTCCTTTCTGAAATCCATTGTCCAACAAATATGTTGACAAGGTTTCATACCAAGCTCTGGGAGCTTGATGTAGCCCATAAAGTGCCTTTTCTACTTTGTATACTCTGTCAGGGAAGTTTGGATCTTCAAATCCTGGTGTTTGACAAACATAGACTTCCTCTTCAATCTTACCATAAAAAAGGCACTCTTGACATCCATCTGGTATACCACAAACTCTTTAAATGAGTCATAGGTTAAAAATAGCCTAATTGCTTCAATTCTTGCAACAGGGGCAAAGACTTCATCATAGTCAATCCCTTCTTCTTGTGTGTACCCTTGAGCAACCAATCTTGCTTTATTTTTAATCATAATTCCTCTTTCATCCTTTTTATTCCTGAAGACCCATTTAGTGCCTATGGGCCTTTTGCCATTTGGTAAATCCACCAAGGTCCAAACCTTTTGTAATTTAAATTGTAGAAGCTCATCCTGCATAGCTTCTACCCAGCTTGGATCCTGCAATGCTTGGATTACCTTCTTGGGTTCTACTTGTGATAAGAAGCAGGCAAACAAGCAATTTTAAAAGTCTTTATGGTTTGTTCTTTGCTGAACTAAACTAAACAAACCATGTTCTTCCAAATTCTTTGTCATTCTTCTTGTTTGAGGTGCTGAATTCAAGTCTCTAATAATTTGTTCAACTGGATGATCTTTGTGTACTCTTGTAGTTGGAATAGGACTGATAGGCATAAATGTATCCAAATTGTTCATGTCAGCCTCTGCACCAACATCTTCATCATCATCTGAATAGACAATATTCCAAAGCAAGCATATTTGGATCACCTAGAAGTTCAATGCTTGTTTTTCCACCAAAAAATCAAACTTTAACTTAATTTGTGCTAGAACATAACAGTGTTAGTGCTGTTAACAATTGCTAGCAACTTCATATATGAGGCTTAGTTTTAATACCTATTTTACACATACAAGCTAGTATTAACTGCTTCGCCAAAAAGTCGTAGGTAGCTAGAATCAGCTAGAATTGTCCTAGCAGCCTCAATTAGTGTTCTATTTTCCTCTCAGCTACTCCATTTTGTTGAGGAGTTCTAGCTATACTAAATTATCTCGTAATACCTTTTCTCTCACTAATTGATTCATCTCCTTATTTTGTTCTTAGTTCCATTGTCTAACCTTATTACCTTAACCCTTTGATCTATTAGATTTTCTACTCTAGTTATAAAGGACTTAATTATGCCACTAGTCTCATTCTTTAGTTGCTAGAAAGCAAAACTAACTAAACATAGTGTAATCATCTGTGACAAACTTAGGCAATACATCTTTTTCATAAAGCTTTTTACAATGTTTGACAGCAAAAATCCATGTGCAACATATGTAAAGGTTGGCTGATTGAACTTACTGTTTGGACTTACAAGAAGCTCTATGTTGCTTTCCCTTTTGACAAGCAACACAGGTTTGATTATTTTCAAAAAGTTTTGAAGGTAAACCTCTTAAAGATTTCCCTTAACCAGTTTATTCATAGTTTTGAAATTTATGTGTCCAAGCCTCCTATGCCAAAGTTCAGATTCATCAGATGTGGCTTTTTCAAAGAGACAAGTTAGACCTCCTTTAGGAACAATATTCTTTAAATCAACACTATACATATTGTTCTTTCTAGGAACTTTAAGTAAAACTTGACTTTCATCAGTTAACTTAAAGTTTGGAGATAAAACAATACATTCAGTGTCATTAAAGAGAACACTATTCTTTTTGTCACACATTTGTGAGACACTAAAGAGGTTAAACTTTAACTCTTTTACAAAATGCACATTCTCAAAATCTAAATTACCAGTTTTGATTGTACCTCTGCCTGTGATTTTCCCTCCTTTGGGGTTACCTCTAAAGGCAACATATCCTCTTCTATCTCTATCATAGTCTGTAAGTAGGACATGTTCCTATCAGGTTGCCTTGAGGCATCACTATCAATCACTCCTTGATCCTGTAAATCCATTTGTGGATTGCCCTACACATTAGATAAGAAAATCAACTTCTTTTGGGGACCCAAGCCATCACTGACCTGGATTTGTCTTGTGCATCAACATAATCAAACTTTTTCAGGGTGATTGATGCACTGTTGTATTTAGAAACATGGTCTAAAACTTTAGTCTTTGATTTCCAAACCTAACAAGCTGAGGCCTTAACAGCATTAGTATTATTTCTCTTAACAACATTAACTACTGCTTTTGGCCTAGCAGCATTAACTACTTCTTTTGGCCTAGCAGTATTAATTTTTTTATCCATAATAGTATTAACCCTCTGATTAAAATTACTGTTTTTAAATGTTGTATTCTTGTGAATGGGACTCTTAACAGTTAAATGTGCTGTTTTAGAAAGATGTGACATTGATCTAGCAGCATTTACTGTTGTTTTTGTGTGAGCAGTATTAACTTGTCTAGCAGCATTAACTGATACTGTGTTTTTGAAAATATTTTGTCTCAGCAAATTAATCCGTTACTAAAGCTAGTCATTAGTACTGCTCTTGGAACCATGTTCTTTTTAGGGCAGGGGTGAGTCTTTTTGACAAAATTCTGATGATTCACCCTTTTAGCATTGTTTCAAACATGTTTTATATTTTGAAACTGTTTTTGATTCACCTTTTTACAATCTACCTGCAAGTGATCAAAACTTTCACATATAAAACAAGCTTTGTTAAACATCTCAAAGTTACTTCCTAATCTTTGAGATATCATATTATTCCTGTTTCTTTGATTGCCTCTAGGAGTATGAGTGTTTTGCCTAAGTTGTTCAACCTGTTTAGCAGTTTCCCTAGCAGTTTTTCCTTTAGGTTTAACAAACTCTATCTTAGAAAAACTAGGCTTAACTATTTTCTTTTCAATCTTAGCCTGAGTCACATCTTCTTCCTCACTATCAGACACCTAATCCTGAATAATTAGAGCACCATTATTCTTTCTAACTGCTTCATGATGATCTTGGGAAAATGAAACTGAAGGTTGACATTGGGATTTTTATTGGTTACTTTGAGACATCAAGATATTTTCGTAATCATAACCGCCAAACTAGAAAGATAACGGAAACCATTCATGTAAAATTTGATGAGCTTACAGGAATGGCTTCTGAATGCAACAATTCAGGAACCGGTTTTAACTGTTCAAATTTTCAAGATTCATCAAAAGACTCGAATTCTATACCGTCAAAAGAAGACTTGGATTATCTGTATGGTCCTATGTATGAAGAATACTATGCGACGAGATCTCCAGAAGTGTCAGATAGTTTCGCTGCAATTACTCTTGATAAAGAAGACACTCTTTCATTTTCTTCAATTGTTGTTGAAGAAAATGAAGCCCCTCAAATAGTAACTTCATCAAAAGAACCAGTTGCTAACGAACCTACAACTCTAGTCTCAGATGCTAATGCCGATGAATCAGTTCAAGAAGACGTTGCAGAACTTGACAAAAAAATGTGTTTTATAATCCATTTCATACACCTGTATTCGAAGAAGCTAAGTCATCTTCAACATTTTAGGAACCGTCAAATATGCACGAGTTCCATCAAAAACTCGCTACATTGATTTATGGACTAAGAATCATCCAACTGCATAAATGATTAATGACCCTTCCAAGCCTATAATGACAAGACGTAGACTTGATACAAACGCTGAGATGTGCATGTACGTAATGCGTATTTTATTTTAAAATATATTTTTATCAAGTTTTAAATTTATAAAACTCGATCTATCTAACGACGCACTAACGGGCAGAGAACCCGATCATGGGTAGTATAGAATGGTAAATCCGAGGTCGTCCCAAGAGCTAAGTTGTAATTAGTTTTAACTTGAAATGTCATGTTTCGAAAATGGTTTTTGATTTTAATTGAAAGAAATAGAAAAACAATACAATAAAATAGATAACTGAAATTAAAAGGATAGAAGATATCAAAAGAGAAAATGTGCTAACCTAGTTACTTTATTACTATTGTTATGAAGACAATTTCCTATGCAATGTCAAACTATGATTTCATTACTGGTTTCTAAGGTCGATAGACTTGAATGTGCATATACAGTCTATCCTATACTTCTTGCGATTCCGAATCAGTCCTGAATCATCTAGGAGGTAGGTTATCTAGGTTGCAGTGATTAATCCTAACTATTCCCAAAACATATCTAATAACCTGTAAAGATTATTAACCCTCTCTAAAAGAGTTCCTGTGTTTTTTAAGTATCGAGTGATTTATGCGGTGACCGATCAGTTCCTACACCAGGTAAAGAGTTAGTGATCCTACCTAGTACCTATTGGATCCCACCATGACAAGGTAATCTATCAATGAGGCAAGCTAGGTCCAAACCACCAGTACTACCAAAACCCAGGGTTATACGATAGTCAAGGAATATCTAATGAAACCATAATTTAACAGGAAACAATCATAACAAAAGTAAATTCATAACTAGGCCAGGACTTTAAGTGCTTAGCCTCTCATGGTAACGGAAACAAAATAAGATATAGAATAAATCATATATTGAAAACTCATAGTTCTTACAGGATTTGTAATTTGAACGATTAAATACAAAAAGCAAGTAAAGTGTGATCTTCCTTGGACTCTAGGTGGAATTCTTTGAAGGTTGGAAGCCTTTGTCGCCTCTACAATTGGCTATGGAGGAAGTGATGTCGGAATAGCTTGAATGAGGTCTCTATTTATAGATATCGTACCTGTTACGGCGTAACCAATAAAGGCGTTACGTCGTAACCAACTTACACGGCATTCCATAATTAAGCAGTTGTTACGGCGTAACCAGATATAGTGTTACGCCATAACCTTTATATAACTTCCATATGTACATGATCTTTATTCCATATTTGTATATCTTTATGGTTACGGCGTAACTGGATAAGGTGTTACGCCGTAAAGTCTTCCTTGATCTTCGTACTTGCTTAATTTATGTTACGGCGTAATCAATTTTAGTGTTATGCCATAACATTCTTTAGAATTTACACTTTAAGTCCTTTTTCCCTTGTTTCTTGTCACTTTCCTGCATTTCACCTGAAAACTACAAAACAATAGAAAATATCTCATTTTTGAGTGTTAGTAAGACATTTACAGGTATTTTAGGGGGTATTTTGCCACAAAAAAGGGGATTGGGAAGTTAGAATAATACTCGACGTATGTTTTTGCCATCGATTTTCTAGTTTTCCTTTGAAAATTATGCAATATTCAAAAATTTTTGACACAAAAAGTTTTCTTAAATAAACTAAGAAATTACATCTTTGCCGAATGCACATTACCCTTTATTACTATTTGGTGAGATTTAAGCCTAATATTCCGTTTCCATCATATTACTCAAAAATCCACCATAATATTAAGTGTGCTGGTAGTATTGTAGACTTTAGAACTTGGCATGTACATCATTTCGAGACCTAATTGATTAGCAGGAATAAATAGTTCAAGAAGGCAACACTTAGGAAATCACCCAAATAGCCTATATGTGTGCGTTTATCGACTTGTTACACTGACTTGTCGACCTCCCGTGATAAACCCTTCTGTTGCACTCATTATTAGTGCAAACTACCTCTAGATCACCCTTGTTGAGCCAATCTATATTTTCACCATAACTCTAAATGTTTCGTTACACCATTTCACCTTAGCCTACCATGTAGTCTTTATTTTCTTTGTGTTGAAATCTATGGCTACTTAAATCCATGGTTCGGGGGAATGGGAATGAGAATTATATACTTTTGTGGAAAACCAATCAGTTATGATCTATCAAGACCCCCCTGTACCACCACTTTCGACATTGTTTATCTCAAGTAGGGGGATGTACGTGTAATATCGAATGTTGCAGGGGAAATAATTAAAGATATAAACCCCTGTAGCATTTGCATATTTACCATGAAGAAAAGAGGGTGCAACAAAAAGGCCACCCATGTGCTAAAAATGTAAAGATGGTGCAAAATAAAAAATTAAAAAATAGAGCAGTAGTCTATAATTGCACCAATAGACTTCATGAAGAAATGGAGCTATAGCCATTATGAGATCAGATTTTCAGACTTTGACTCTTGGACCCATGGATGGACAGTAGCTAGTTATGACAACCTTAGATTACTTTAGATTATTTGTTTTGTGTTTTTACATTACCAACCATTAAATGTGTATCCTATGTCTATCCTAACCCTTAATCACCCTTTAAACCATAATACCCTTTTTGCCTTTGAGAATTATTTAGACCCTAATTCTAACTGGTACATATTTGTGTACTTTCCAAGCTTATGATAGAATACATGCTATAACTGTGTAATTGAGCGATCACCTTGAAATGAAAACACTTATACTATGGAGAGCTTAGTGACATTTTATCCCCTTTCGTGAGGTGTTCACTTTGATATTTTCTAAGCATAAATTTTATAAATTCATTTCTTGAAGTTATTCTCGAGAAATTTTTTTATGAAATGTTTTAAACAGGTTATACTTGAGGGCAAGCAGAAGTCAAGTGGGGGATATTTGATAACATCAAATATTTAATACTTTTTGGTGGCAAAATACCCCCTAAAATACCTGTAAATGTTTCACTAACACTCAAAAACGAGATATTTTCTATTGTTTTGTAGTTTTCAGGTGAAATGCAAGAAAGTAACAAGAAACAAGGGAAAAAGGACTTAAAGTGTAAATTCTGAAGAATGTTATGGTGTAACACCAAAAATGGTTACGCCATAACATAAATTAAGCAAGTGCGAAGATCAAGGAAGACTTTACGGCGTAACACTATATCTAGTTATTCCGTAACCCTATATTTGGAAGGAAATCTTGTCAAAGTTATCGTTACGGCGTAACACCTTATCCAGTTACGCCGTACCATGAAGATCCACAAATATGGAATGAAAATCACGTACATATGGAAGTTATATGAAGGTTACGGTGTAACACCATATCTGGTTACGCCGTAACAGCTGCTTAATTATGGAATGTCGTGTAAGTTGCTTACGGTGTAACACCTTTATTGGTTATGCCGTAATAGGTTCGATATCTATAAATAGAGTCCTCATTCAAGCTATTCCGACATCACTTCCTCTGCAGCCAATTAGAGAGGCGACAAAGGCTTCCAACCTTCAAAGAATTCCACCTAGAGTCCAAGGGAGATCACACTTTACTTACTTTTTGTATTTAATCGTTCAAATTACAAATCCTGTAAGAATTATGAGTTTTCAATATATGATTTCTTCTATCTCTTACTGTGTTTTCGTTACCATGAGCGGCTAAGCACTTAAAGTGCTAGCCTAGTTATGAATTTACTTTTGTTATGATTTTTTCCTGTTAAATTATGGTTTCATTAGATATTCCTTGACTATCGTGTAACCCTGGGTTTTGGTAGTACGGGTGGTTTGGACCTAGCTTGCCCCATTAATATATTACCTTGTCATGATGGGATCCAATGGGTACTAGGGAGGATCACTAACTCTTTACCTGGTGTAGGAACTGACCAGGCTCTGACCGGTCTCCGCACTTATCACTCGATATACTTAAAAAGTACAGGAACTCTTTCAGAGAGGGTTATATAATCTGATATAGGTTATTAATAATTAATGGGAATAGTAGGATTAATCACTACAACCGTGGATATACTACCACCTAATAACGATTTAGACTAAGTGGAAATCGTGCGGGAAGTAAAGGGTAGACTAAATATACCTTAACAAGATCTATCACTTAAGATAACGGCTAATATGAAACCATATTTTAAACACTGAGCAACAGAAAAACATTTTCATACAGTAGTAATGTAGTAACAAGGTTAACACGTTTTCTCTCCTGATATCTCCTACTCTTTTATTTTCCAATATTTAATTTTATTGTTATTTATTTTAAATCAATCCAAAACTCTTTTTAAAAATGTGACATTTCAAATGAAAACTAATTACAACTTAGCTCTTGGGACGACCTTAGATTTACCATTCTTTACTACCCACGATCGGGTTCTCTGCCCGTTAGTGCATTGTCAGGTAGATCGAGTTTTATAAATTTAAAACTTGGTAAAAATATATTTAAAATAAAATACGCATCAAATAGTTTCCCCATCAGAAGAACAAGTTGCTACTGAACCACACTCTCCAGTCTTGAATGAAAATACCAATGAATTAATTCAAGAAGACGATGTAGAATTTGATGGATGTGTGTTTTATAATCCACCTCAAACTCCTGTGTTCAAAGAAGCTGAGTCATCTTCAACATATCAGTATCCATCTGATATGCACGAATTTCACCAACAACATCGTTCAACTGATAAGTGGACTAAGAATCATCTAATTGAACAAATGATTGGTGATCGCTCAAAAGCCAGTAATGACAAGAAAACTGACATCAAATCCGATGCAGAAGTTTTGTATGTACGCATGACTTCGTTGAGTCTCAATTGAACTGAAAAAATATCAAGGAACTAATGCCTTGATCACAGTTGAATAAATCCATGCAAGAATGAGCTTAATCATATAAATGCCTAAGATGTTTGGGAACCAGTCGAAATGTTCCTATTGGCATAAACATAATCAAAGTCAAATGGATTTAGAAAAACAAGACTGATGTAACACCCCCAAATTGGGTCGCAGCGGAATAAGGGTCTGGGACGTGTTACTTCTTAGATCACTAGCACAAGATAATATAAGAACGTACCAAAAAGTCGTTTAAGAACTGATACATTTGATTTATTAAGTAAGTGTGTTACTAAAACCGGAAGCTATACTTGTTTATTTGTTATTATTACAAAGAATTTTCCAGCCCATAACAGATAATACAAAATTTTACTGCGACTAAATCTTAATGTATGACTCAAAATATAACCCCCAATAGTATCCTACGCAACCTTGTGCTTAATGAACTCCTGAAAAACATTGAGCACTTAAAACGTCAAACATAAAGTTCGTGAATTATCATAGGTTTTATGTAAATGTATAATCAGGAACCGGCAAGACTTTCCCCGGATAATGCAACATAAGCAGACATCAAAAATGTAATTTTACGTTTTCCTAAGCTCATGACACCGAAGCTCGACATAAATGAATACAAATATAAAAATATGCCTACATTGCCCTTGAATGATGTTCAACCCCATAAACATCCAAAATCCGACATGATTATACTTTCGTATTTCTAGTTATCACTAGTCACCCACCCGAATAACGGGGAGGTCAATCCCAAATAGATCTATCCTATATTCATTCCGCGTCCACATTCCGTAATTGAATGAACAGTTCATGATTCATAGGCATAGTGTGATTATCGCTACTAAATAGGCAAAACGTAATACATGATAAAAAGTACACTTGCGTCCATTTGTAAACACAATGCAATATGTTTCCTCACCCCAAACAATATATGTAAAAACATTTAAAACGTGTGGGCTATGAAACTCACCTTGATTGAGTAACTTTTATAATTAAATATCCCAAATAAAAACGCGTCAACGCATAGACGAGCCCGAATGCAACCTAGTTAATATAAGGTCGAATCAAGTAATATCAAGTACTTGTCTAACACACCATATATAATCCTATATAGTTATCATTGTGGTATCGTTCGGGCTATCATAATTAATGAGGTCCAAGAACTGACGTACGAGGAGTTTATGATACTTTAAATCGTAAATATCCAACTACCGACAATTAAAATCGCCATCTGAAGAGGCCTCATTATAAATTCCCCAAGGTAATATAGCACATTGATAACTAATAACATATATATATATATAATAAATATATCTATAATGTTATATAATCATTTAGCTAATATCACCATGCTACTTCGTATAGGAAAAATCGTATTTTATAAAGTAAAAACATTATAATATTACGCCTTTAGCAGAAAAATGCACATAACTTTGTCGTTTTAAGTCTGTTTCTCGCGATTCTTACACCCACGCTTTCGTATTAAGACGAGTGATCATAATATTGAATTTTTAAGTTTTCGAGATTCTGTTGTATATGGTGTTTTTACTATTCATTACAGATTACACTTATTAACGCAAAACCCCGTAAAAAATGTCATATCGTAATTCGATATATAGCTCCTGTTTTTAGCGATTCTTTCGAACACGATCTTGTAAATTGAAAGTTTTATTATATTATTGATGTTACAAAGTATAGTTACTGCCATGAATAGTAATATTTTTTTATTTTAATAAAATTTGTTTTAAGAAAGGAATTTATCGTCGTAAACTCGTAACAGTGTATCCACTTCGTATATTAACCGTTTTTTTTCGATGTTTCTTATCATTTGGAATCCTTATGAGATGTACTACTTTAAAAACACCTAATTGGCTGACTTCCAAATTCGAACAAAAGGATAAAGTTTTAAGTTTTGTAATTCCGGCATGTTTTAAGCTCGATTATTTATACCATAAAGCTTCAACACTATTAATTACAACTCCTTTACATAACATATAATCTTATGTATTACATATATAAAGTCCATTTGGTCATGCTTTGCTCAAGAGTGTCCAAGATAATAAGATTAACTACACCATTTTCACTTGTAACTCATAAGTTAACATAAAAACCCTAATTTGTTCATATACATGTTCATACTTAACCAAGTGTGTGCAAGAGTTATACTTTCATTATATCATCATATTAGCATCCATATGACATGTAAATAAGTTCATAAAACATTGATAATAAGTAAAAATTCATTTTACATATTCAAAAGTATCTTAGATGGTGATTTAACTAAGTAGAACATATGAACACATATAATCATGAAAATGAAAAGATAAAGGTTTGAAGAGGACCTTATGATGAACAATGATGATAGAAAACACAATCTAAACCCTTGTTTAGATTAAAAACCAAAGCTAGCATACTTGAAAACCCTAATTTCCTTATAAAACCCTAATTTCCTTTTCTTGCTTCCTTGCTTGAAAATGCTTACCCTAGTCTTGGATCCTTCTTAGAATACCTTAAATATGATTTGTAATTGCTTTTAAAATGATAGAAAATCAAACTATGGATTTGGTTTGGGATGAGTTTTGAGTCGTGGGTTGTATAGAGGGAAAAGGGAGAGTTTATGTTTTGTTTACACCTTGGAAATGGTTATGTATGTGTTACTTGCTAGCTAATACCTTATATATAAGCCAAGGACTCAAGAAAGGCCTCAAGGAATTTTCCTAGTGCAATTGGTCAAGTGCATGTGAAGGTGTAAGACATGGTTCCCTTGATATTTGTAAATATCTAGATATTTAGGAGAGTAGTCATGCAAACAAGATATTACTTGGTCCTATCTCCTAAATTTCGGCCACATACTCATATATGTGATGTTATATTGATTATTTTGTGTATTGGGTATAATCGTGGGTATTCGTTTAAGCGTAGTTAGGTTTTGGTGCTTCCGGGAATGCCGAAACGCATTTTATCGTGAACGTAAGCATTTTACGTAACCAGTAAAAATAAGATGAACAAAGTTGATAATTATCCTTATAATAATCATTTAACACTTGCTTGATGTAAACATTTAATCGTTTAATGCCCGTTTACATTGAATGATCATTTTTAGTTTACGCGATTTAGCTTAACGATTACGATTTAAGAGCAAACGCGTAAAACCCTAAAAATAAATTGTGAATTACATAATGTCGTACAATGACCTAAAACACGAGGTGTTATAAAAGTCTTTAAGTTTGACTTCCTTCAGCTTCTTTACTTTGTACGTGTGACGGACCATCCTTCGTCCTTCTTGTGAAAAATTTCTTTGTAGACGCGAGACACGTTATCTTCGGTTCATAACCAAATATCATACTCATAATCTTTTATAGCAACATATTCCTCCTCTAGTCCTAATGAGTATTTAACCACCTCGAACTTTTTCGATTTAAATGTTGGCGGTTTCTCGTAGGGCATCCCAAGTAATTTGCTTTTCCTTTCCTTGAATATTTCTTCCTCTTCATTAATGTAATAAGATACATCTTGTTGAATCAAGTAATCATCTAAGTCCATGATATCATCATCATTATCATGCATTGGCTCATGACTATCAAT
>BQNB010151489.1:0-15894 GCA_026074375.1 Tanacetum coccineum | reverse complement strand
TGTCACATTAACCATAATGCAACATTTTAAAGGCATAATACAACACTTTATGAGTGTTGCTTTAGCATCATTTTGTAGTAGTGTTCCGAGAAACCATGATGAGGACATTGGCGAAGAAGTCCTTTGAAACGTTCCCATGCTTCGTTGAAAGTTTCATTTGGTTTTTGCAAGAAAGTAGGTGATTTCATTTCGAAGGTAAGTTGTTTTCGAAGGTGGAAAGAATTGGTTTATGAATTTCGAGACAAGATCATCCCACGTTAGAATCGATCGAGGTGGTTCTTTATCAAGCCAAGTCCGGGCTTCACCTTCGAGAGAAAAAGGAAAAAGCAAAAGCTTAATCGTTGTATTTGGAACTTCGGGATAGTAACCTTGTTGAAAAATCGAAGATGATTATGAGGGTCTTGTTTACCCGTAAATTGATTACTTTGAACAAGATTAATCAAAGTTTGTTTAAGTTCAAAATTGTTTGCATTTATTGTTGGTACAACAATTGCATCTTCGTATCCCTCGATGGGAGCTTGTAACATTTGAGCCATGGTACGATTGTCGGCCATTGGAAACTCGGGTTCCTCAACAATAACCGTTGTTAATTGTTGTTGTCGACGATTTCAATTACGAGCTTGAGAACGAGTGCGCATGCACTAAAAATAAAGAAATTTAAAAGTAAACAAAAATTACACTAGTTTTTTTTGGATTTTTGAATTTTTTTAACAATCTATTTTAAACGGATACACGAAAGACAACTTAAACCAAATAATCGAATTACTTCACAGTAACTCTTAAAAATTGCTTCTTAAGATGAGCCGTACCTCGTAAATGACACAAATGACAAGTTTTGAAATCTTTGGTTCGATTTGGGAACTTTTCAAGTTCACCGGAACTTATTTATGATAATACCTCAATTGAAAGTATTATATGTTGGTGTTCGTTTACCAACTTTGTGTATTTTATTTTTTTAGGACAATTTTTATATTTTTGATTTTTTTATATTTATATGATAACTATACTAAAAAGAAAAAGAAAATATTTTTTACTTTTTAGGTTTTTTAATTAATTTTTTTGGATTTTTGAAATATTTAACAAAAATGAAACTTTCGAGGACGAAAGGATCTTCAAACCAAATTCAACAAACGTAAACAACGGAATCTTTAACACAAGTCCCCGGCAGCGGCGCCAAAAACTGATGTTGAAGTTTCTATACGCTTTAAAATATACTATTAATATTCCAAAAGAGCAAGTAAGAACTTTCCTAAAGTCTCCCTTAAGAAAAGCTCACTCTTAAAGATATATAAAATATATAATACGTTTGTGAAATTGAAACAACGTTTTAGCTCGGATTATGATTTGAATGAGAGAAAAGATATTTTTGATTATCTATAACTACTAAATAAAGCAACAATTAAAATGAACAATTAAAAGCAATTAAACACTTAAACAATTAACGGGAAACAAATAAAACGCGATAATTAAGCAAATACACTAAAATTAACCCTTAAAAATGCAAACTAAATTTCTAAACTTAAAATAGGACTAAAGAAAATTTTAAGAAAAACAAAAATATTTTTTTTGATTATTTTTGAATTTATTATGATTTAAAAACTAATTAAATCTAATTAAATCCTAAGAAATAGCAAATTAAAAACTAATTTAATCTAATTAAATCCTAAAAAATAGCAAATTAAGTCCTAAAAAAATAGAAAAATGATTTTTAAACTTAGAAAAGTCTAACGTAACTTAAAAACTCAGAAAACTATTTTTAACTATTTTTAAAATTAAAATCCTATTTTTAAACTTAAAATTAAAAGCTCAAAAATGAAAATTAAAATCTAAAAGGTGTAAAAATGATTTTTACTGAATGTAAACCTTAATTTTTATAAAACTAAAAACTATTTTTTTGTAATTTTCTGAAACTTTTTTCTATTTTTTATGAATTTTCTTAAATTAAAACTTTCGAAAAATCCTAAAAAATAAACTAATTAATGGAAAAATGTGAAAAATTCAGGAAAAGTCTATGATGCAACAAAGATTAAAGGAAAAATAAAATAACAAACCACAGCTTAACAAATATGGCCGAAAAAAGCTTATATAAAGCTACGGCTTAGTAAGGAAAAAAATAAAGAAAGACAAGTATAAGAATAAATAGGAGGTATAGCTAATGGATGAGCGATTTAGCAAATGTTAAAACGTGTTGTATGGCTAAGAGGTCGTGGGTTCGAGGTTGGCAGACACCCTTTTTACTTTTTTTTATTTTTAACTTTTTACAAAAACTAAATATTGGAACTTAAAGAAGACATGTTTTTGAGCATTTTTTGTAAAAACAACATTAACTGAAACTCAAAATTAAGCTTAAGAGCTTAATTTTGAGAAGTCGGACCCAGAAAGGTAGCTCTAGCTTGAAAAATTGAATTTCACACTAAAATGCTTGCACAATATCTCATTTTAAGCCAAATAAAAGGCAAAAAGAGTTCTGAGTACTTAGATGTCTAACAAGCTGAGAAATTAAAAGCTTCTAAAGCTACAAACACTTTACCCTCTCTGAAAATTAAGATCAATCCTACAAATATCAGAAAGAAACTTAAAAAAACCACAAAATCCACTTAAGCTAAAGAACTAAATAAGCTAATTCAGAACCCTAGCTTTGTTGAAACTTATTAAACTACTAAAGCTTTAAATCCAAAACATAAAAAACACAACCTACAAGCAAGAAAATCACAATTTTAAAACTAATTCTAAACTGCACTGTTTTTTTTGTCCTTTGAATTTAAGATAACTTTAAAGCTAAATGCAACTATAATTTAGCTGAAAATGGTAAACTAGTTCTATCTATATTAAGCTACTAAGAAACTTTAATCTTACTGAATTAATAAAATCCTAAATCCTAACTTAATCTATTCTAAACGAATTAATAAAAAGACAGTAGTGCTATCTATTGTTGGTTAGGCTGATCAAGTGGCAAGGCACAAAACCTATGATGCAGTTACCAAAAGGGAAACATGCCACTTATAACACTCTACTTGAGTATGGTAAAACTGCAAAACAAAACATAACCAGCTTATTAAAGCTTGGTGTCAAACTTTTAGCAAGCAGAATTTCAAGAGACAAAATGCCCTGTGTGCTGCCATAAGAAATTAAAGCTACAAAATGCATTAAAAGCTCAAACTACTTAGGGATCTTTATTCAAAACCTATTTATTGAAGAAAGCTCAAGCTGACCCAAAGTGAACTTCCAAATTTCTTTACTTTTAAATACTCAATTAAGCCTATGCCAAACATTCCTTATAGTATTGACAAATTGATCAAAGGCTTATGAAATGAAATCGAATTATCTAGTTCTCTTTACCAATCACACCAACAACTTTTAACACTTAACAAACACTTTTCATACTCACAATAAGCTATATTTAGAATCTAAGCTAAACTACTTACTTTTGGCTTTTATGGTTTTTATGACCCAAAGAATGGAAACTACTATGATCATACTATACTAGCTAAAAACAATAATTAAAATGCAATAAAAATTAAACGAAACTCAAATAAAATCAACAAAGAATCAAATAAGCACAAATGATAATCTAATAAAGCAGATAAGGCAAGATTTAAGCTAGGAATCTATAAACATAAAAGTATAACAAAGTGGGAGACTTGACTTGAGCCTTAGCTTAACAAAGGCATAAATGGCTCATAGAGCTTATCTACTAGCTTTGGCTTATTTACAATAAGCCAGTAATAGTCCATGGGAGTCCTTCCATATTTAACTCCCCTTCCATAAGCTTATAATCCAAATAAAACAAGGTAGGTAGTTGATTCTGATTTTAGATGTTTAGGTATGATTAGGACTGGCTTAACTCAAATCAGAGCTTATAAACATGAGAGCTGTAACTGAGCTTATGAGGCTGTGTGACATAGTAGCTTATAGGTAAAAAGGGAAAATAGACTTAAAGTAAATTTCTAAAAGTGCTTATGACAAAATAGAACTGAATTTCATTAATTGAACTTGATTACATTACTTAAAATGGGAAATTACAAAAGCTGAGAGTAAAATTACATAAGCTAAAAATAAAAGTTTAAGCTAAAAACTAAAAGCTACTAAAAAAACTAGGTATCCGTATGTGTGATAGTGAGGGCTTTTTATAGCCATTCCTTGAACCGTCTAGGTCTTTGCTTATATCCCACGCTCCATTTAATCATCACCATCCATTTCATCAATCATTGAATAGTGATTCTTAGCCGTTTGATCAAGTGGTAGTCACACGGATTGCCAAGCTGTCATTCCTTTGATGTGACAGCTTGTGCTAGTTTTGTGAGTGCTTTAAGAGTAAAACCAAGTAATCCCTTGTGCTTTCTTCATAGCCACGTGGCTTGATGGCTTGAGTGAACCAATAAGGAGCCTTGATATGACTTAATTAACCCTGCCATTGTGAAAAAAAAGTGACCCTTAATTTCGCGTACCCTTCAATTTTGATTTTCCCCATGCGTTAGACCATGGGTAACTTTTGGAGAAGACGGGTGAATAGTATCACACCCTTGGCGCCCTTTTTATAACTGAAACGGGGTAAAAACGTTTTTAAACTTTGGGTAATTGCAATTTCAGTCCCTCTCTTTGATTATTTAAAGTTGTAATGTAGAACAACTTTTAAAAATGACAACTTAAGTCCCTGTGGTCTTATAAAGGCAAATGGGCTTTAGGGTTTTGGGCTTTTGGATCCGGGTATGGAATAAAGGGAAATTAAGGCCCATTTAGAGTCCAAGGACCATTTGTGTAATCTTTTGAAACTCGGGGGACTTAAATGGTAATTTTGGGTTTTTGTCTTTTTATGGGTTGACTTTCTCTGTTAAGGGTTTTGACTTTCATTACTAGGCTTAATTTTTGTTATCAGCAATTGGGCTTTGAAACTTTGGCTTCTCTATGTGCACTTCCGTTCCTCGTGTCCGTGTTGTCCATTTTTGACGGTTTTTCTGATGATATTGATATATTCAGTACCTGCATACAAAAAAAAACAAAAACAAGCATATCTTTGCCATTTTTAGTCTGTTTTGGGTCATTTAGGGTCATTTTTGGTGTTGACGGATATGTGTATTTTACACCTATCAGTAGTGCTTATGGTTTCTTTATGTTTGTTGATATACACAAGGATACAATAATTGTATAAAGAAGTACTTCCTTCTTTGAAAAATTGTTTCCTTGTTAACGAAGGAATTCATAAATCATCTGGACATAGATACAATTTGTCCAAGATCAGAGACAACGTGATGATAATATCTCCAAGATGAGAGAGACAAGCTCAACCCCAAAGGAAGAAGAGGTTTGAACTAGAAGAAGCGAAAAGGGTAAAATGCAAGAAATCGTTTGGACCCAATTTGTTTATTTTATGCTAGAAAATGAACCTACTTCTTATCGAGAAGCGGTAACTTCTTCAGAATGGCTCATTGGAAAGGAGTCATTAAAAGTGAAATAGATTCTATTTTACAAAACATACTTGGGAGCTTGTGAGTTTACTTTCGGGTCGTAAACCACTAGGCTATAGATGGATCTTCAAGAAGAAGATGAAAGCCGATGGCACCATTGACAAGTACAAAGCAAGATTGGTGATCAAAGGATTAAGACAATGTGAAGGTCTAGATTACTTTAATACTTATTAGCATGTTATGCAAATAACCTCGATTAGAATGGTACTTGCTATTACCGCATTAAGGAAGTTGGAAGTTCACCAAATGGATGTAAAACCGGCATTTCTAAATAGAGATTTAGAAGAAGAAATATATATGAACCAAAGAGAGCAAAGTTTGTAGGCTTGTTAAGTCATTATATGGCTTAAGGAAAGCTGCCAAACAAGGACATCAAATTTCACCATATCATGTAAGAATGTGGATTTGAAATTAATAGAGGTATGTGTGTACTCCTGTGTTTATACATAGATGGTATAATTATCACTAGAAGTGATAAGAAAATAAACAAATCCACTAATGATATGTTGTGTAACGATTGACATGAACTTCATTAGTTGTTGAATATGGTTATGTGAACCAATATGGATTTGTTTTGAAGTCAAAAACATTATAAGGACAATATTATTGGGAGGTTCAATGTGGGGGATTCTAGCCTAGCTAGAATTCAATGACATTTTTTTAATCTAAAGGCGTTGCCCATTTTGAATACTCAAAGAATATTGGGCATCTTATGTGTTTAATGACGTGCGTCTGACATGATATATTAGAACGTTATAGTCCAGTGAAGTAGATATACCAGTAATCCAAGTGGGGACCATTTGAATAGTATTACATGAGACTATGATTGCATTAGGAAGATATCAGCGCTATACAATGCTAGAGTAATGTAAATACAGATTCTTATATATAAGAATCTAGATCTACTAGAGCGAATGTATTTATGCTAAGTGGGGAGCTATGTCTTAGAAATCTTGAAAGTATTTCATACAGACACTTATAGCTAAATCTATGATGAAATTTGAATTTATCATTTAAGATAAATTTATAGAATATGCCGAGATAATTACGTTAAATGGTACAGACAACCAAGATGGCGTAAACCGGTAACGACCATGTTAATAAAGTGTGATAGTCAATTGGATTTTGATAGAGCTCGTATCACAATGTAAAACCGTTAGTCGAGACTACTCTCAAATAGAGTTATCACGATTGACTACGTAAAGTCAATAGATAACATCGCGGATCCGCTTGCGAAAGGCTTAAGCAGAGAGTTAGTTAGTAAGTTTTCTAAAGGAATGGGACTAAAGCCCCTAAAGGAATGAGTTTCTATGAAGAAAAACCAAACCTAGTTGACTGGAGATCTTAAGATCTAGGTTCAATAGGACAACCTAATCATAGAAATATGGGGAATCACGTAATGTGGAGTTACTTAAATGTAACTTCCTAGTCCATTCTTATACTAATGTGTAATTGTTGAAGTTAAACATTATGCTTTAATGAATCAGTAAGAAATCACAAAGCGTAATAGAATTCAAGATAAATCACAAAACAATTTTTTAAATGATTTCATGATGAAATCACCTATGTAGGGAGAGAGAAGTGGGTCGCTTCGAAAGGGGGGGGGGGAGGGGGGGAGTGAAAATGGGGGAGGAAAAGGGTGGGGGGGGGGGGTGGGGGGGGAGGGGGGGGGGGGGAGGGAGAAGAAAAGGTGGGGGGAGGGGGAAAAGGAGGAGTATATGGGAGGGGGGGGGGGGGGGGGGGAAGGGGAGGGGGGGGGGGAAAAGGGGGGGGAGAGGGGGGGGGGGGGATGGGGGGGAATTGGGAGGTGCGTAATTCCTAATAGCTCTTGCAAAACCAGCAGGTGGTTCATGACTCATAACAGCATGACTATGAGGACTCGACAAGGTCAGGGAGAGTCTTGTATGAGTGTGTATTGTCGTCTACGTAAACAGATGTTGAGTTCAAGGACATCATGTCTACTCAGATATAAGAGACTAAGTGCATCTCATAAGAGAGGTTCAAAGGGTGACACCTACCTAACCTATGCCGGACTTAACCGTAGAAATTTCACCGAAACTTTCGTGTGTTTTTGACGGATCTCCATTCATGTAGGGGATTATTGGAAAAATGGTTTTTGCAAAATGAGTTTTGTGCAAACTTGGCCATTATATAATATATGTATGTGATAATAATATATAAATATATATATTATAATATATAATATAATATATACATATATCAAAATATATTATATATATATATTAAAATATATATATATATTAGCTTATGGTTTTGCGTTCTCCTCGAAGAGAGCTTCACAACAAACTAAAGTATGTCCAAAATGAAGTTAATATGAATAAGATATCGTGTCTTAAAGTGAGGCACGAGAAACACAAATCTGGGAAAAATAAAACCTCCCACATCGCCTAATAAGGGAAGTGGAGAGTGGTTTATAAGGAAATCTTAGTATCGACCTTCAAATTCTTTTTTTGGTTTATGCTCCCACACATACGTGCACGCGCAGGGGGGGTGCAGATTTCAGGATTTCTGAGCCAAAATAAGTCCAAAGCTTCTGAACTCATGCAAGCCCGCGCGACCTGCGAATACGAATGCAGCTTTGAAACCTCGCCTATATGTGAATATTTTAGGTTTAACCGTTGAAAACAAGTACAGTTTCTAGTAATGAAAAATTGCCCCACTATTCAGTTTTCATACCAAAAATCCTAGCTCCTATTACCAAACGTTTTCCAGCAACCTTCGATCAGAAACGTACGATTGCATCCATGATTTTTCAGTTAAGTTTGTCAGGTTCTGCTATACAACAGCTTTGGAGGTTGTATCGTAGGAAACATACCGCGAATCTGTGTTGGGATTAAAAGTCTTCTTGAAGTTACTGCTGTTAAGTTAGTGCTGCTGGTACAAAAGTTACTACTGTTAGTGTTCAAAGTTACAACTGCTGAAAGGATAAAGACTGCTCAGAGAAAAGATAAAGATTGCTTATGTGATATGTATGAGATATTTTTGTAAAAGATACGTATAAGTTATTTGTTTAGAAGATCATGATAACTTAGGAAAATATTGTAACATTGTGAGACTCCTTCTTGTATAAAAGGAGGTCTTAGGGTATTGAGTTCTATGTATCAAAGTTTCAAAAACGAGTCATTCATAGAATCGTCATAGCTTCAAGGTTTTGTAACCCTAATACTAGTTAGAGTATTCGTATTTAATATATGAACTTTTGTTGTTAATTTAGTTTCATCAGAATTAACTGTTTCAATTGAAGAATTCTCTTATATAAAGATAGATTCCATCCGCCATAAGACTTTAAGTATATCAAACAAAGTTTCTATCATAATTGTGTTAGATTTATCTTGCATACTAAACCTTACACAAGCAAAGAATTCAAGATCCATTAAAGAGGATCAACAATCTGTTTTAAAGCAATTTGTAAACACGAGCCTCGTTCCACACCTATTACTGCTTTTATTACTTTAGCCGTTAGATATGACTGGCCTTCTGCTTCCTATCTCCTTTTGTGTCCTGTATTTAATTTTCTGTCATTTATTTTCTATTAATTTATTTATTGTATTATAATTCGATTTATATTAATAAAAGTGTACATGGTTCCCTATACTTGCATCATTTTTTTAAAAGTTAAATATCTTACAAACCGTTAATCGTTACATAAAACAAACCATACCATCGCGACGAGAATTAAATTATCTTTCTATAGGAGGGGCACTTCTATATATATTCGAACAGCCTTTTTTCTGGTTTTTTTGTTAGAATACGAAAAGTTTTGTCCACTTCCATATTTCGTTAGATAGCTCGTAAAGTAATATTTGAAAACTTAGTAGGCTAGTTAAGTCCAAGGCCGTGAGGAAAGCCTATTGAGAAAGCCAACCAAAACCAGCACTTTAACATATATAAACCCTTTCCATGCTATAAAAAGGTGTTGGTTGTTCATTCATTTTCACATAGTAATCTAACATTTCTTCTTTTCTTTCTCTCTCTAAGTGTTCATCCAACCACCTCTCTTTCTCTCTCTAAACTCTACTGAATCTATACCTTGTGTATGTTAAGATATTCTACAATTGGTATTAAGAGTCATGGGATATTTGCGAAGGTTTTGTGTGCGTTTGTTACTCTTTTTAGTGCGTGTTTGTGGTTCGAAACCTCTCAAGAGTTTTCATGTTTTGAGGTTTAAAAACCAGAAAGCTTTAATCTTCTCTTTATTTTATCTAGTAATAGCTAGTTGTACAAGAAACTCTTTGAAAAAACATCAAAAATTTCATCTTTTTGAGTTATTTTGGTTCGAACAAAAGGTATGTACCAAGAATCTTGATTTCAAATTTTTCGTGTCAAAAACGTTAAAGTTTGTGTTTTTAAGGTTCTCATAGTTTTAGATAGGTAAGAAGTACAAAAAAATCGGGTAAAACGTCAAAAAGTGAGTCTTTTTAAGATTTTTGGTTTTTGAGTTGCGAAGTATATTTAGGCGAATTATACGTTGGGCGATTTATACATAATTTTTTTAGGCGACTTATACGTATACTTGTGGGCGATTTATACGTAAATTTGCTAGGCGAATTATACGTAAATCTGCTAGGCGAATTATACGTATAGATTTGGGCAAATTATATTTATATCTTTCGGGGAATAACACGTATAGGTTTGGGCGAATTATACGTAATCGTTGGCGAATATACGTATAGGTTTGGGCGAATTATACGTTGTTCTCTACAGGCGATTTATACGTTCTTTTTCTTGGGCGAATTATACGTCGTTTCTCTTGGGCGAATTATAGGTTGTTTCTCTTGGGCGATTTATACTTTATTTTCTTTTGGGCGAATTATACACTTTTTCATTAGGAGATTTATACACTTTGCTTGGGAGATTTATACGCTTTGTTTGAAAGAATTATACGCTTTCATTAGGAGAATTATACGGTTGTTCTTTGATTTATAAAATCCCGTGAAAATTTGTTTTCCCGGTTCTTATCAAGATTGTAGAAAAAAAAAAAAATCCGTTGTATTCCAAGAGACTCATATCACATAATCTAATCTCACTTTAACAAACAACCTCCGAATCACTATAACAATCATATTTTAAGCATTAATCACAATTCATATATCAAATGGATTCAAGATTCTAATTAGACCAAAGGAATACTCCTATGCTGAGACATGATACTCTCTGTGCTGACAAACGTCCACAATGTTGGACAAAGACCTTATGATTCTTGGAAAAGTAGAATGGAATTATACATGCAAAATAGAGAACACGGAAGAATGATACTTGAATCAGTTGAACATGGTCCACTCATTTGGCCTACAATTAAAGAAAATGGGGTGATCAGAACAAAGAAATATGTTGAATTGTCTGCTTGTTAGAAATACGGAAAAGTATCAGTCACTTCCAATATAGGTAGTCATAGCTCGTAGTAATTAGTAATGTTATGTTACTAAGCTAACTGGGCCAAAGGCCCATGGACAAGCCCACTAAGGGCCCATGGCCGGCCTTGGTATGACATATATAAACCCTCTCCACACATGGAGAGGGTGTTGGTTGTTCATTTTCTCACTTTATACTAAGCTAATATTATCCTTTTTCTTTCTCTTACTAAGTGTTCATCTAACCATCTCTTTCCCTCTCTAAAAACCCTAAGTGAATCCTATCATACTGAGTTAAATATTCATAATTGGTATCAAAGACCATGGGTTTGATTTGTGTAGGTTTGTTGGTGTGCGTTTTTTGTCTACTCGTTTTACTAGTGTTTTTGGTTCGAATCCATTCAAAAAAATTTCACTTTTTGAGGGTTTAAAAAACATAAACCTTTTAACTTTCTTTCTTAGTTATTTTAGTATAGACTAGAAGTACAAGAAAATCTTTCAAAAACCATAAAAAATATCATCTTGTTGGAGTCTTTCTGGGTTAAAAAGAGAGTTTTGACCAAGAATCTTGATTCAAATTTTTCGTGGTCTAAAATGTTTTAAGTTTTGTTTTTTTAAGGTCTAATAGTCTTAGATTAGGTAAGAAGTACAACAAAAATCTGGTAAAAACGTCAAAAAGTGAGTCTTTTTAAGATTTTTGATTTTTGAGTTTCGTAGTGTTTCAGGCGATTTATACATCTTCTATAGGCGAATTATACGTATCTAATTGGTTAGGCGATTTATACAGTACTATAGCAATGTCCATATGTTCTAATTGTTCAGGCGATTTATACGTGTTCTATAGGCGAATTATACGTGTCTAATTGTTCAGGCGATTTATACAGGTTCTATAGGCGATTTATACATGTCTAATTGTTCAGGCGATTTATACGGGTCTAGAGGGGCATTTATACGTTCCTAATTTTTTCAGGCGATTTATACATGTTCTATAGGTGAATTATACGTGTATTTCCCAAAGGCGAACTATATGTTTTTTCTTAACAAAGGTGATTTATACGTTCTTCTTAACAAAGGTAATTTATACGTTCTTTTTAACAAAGGCGAATTATACAGCATTGATTTGAGTTTTAAGGAAATTTATACATATCCTTTGTAAAGGTGAATTATAGGTTTTATTTGTTTATACAATTTTTGTGAAGGTGATTTATAGATTGTCATTTTGTTAAGTGAATTATACAGTTGTTCTTTGATTTGTAAAATCCTGTGAAGATTCGATTTCTCGGTTTTATCAAGAATTGTAAAATCTCGTGTATTCCAAAAAGACTTAAACCTCATTAATCAAAACTCACTTTAACACAACAACCTCCAATCACTGTCCGATCATTTTAATCTTGTCACATTGAAATGGATCCAATGATTTCACTTGGTCAAAAGAATACTCTTGCTGAGTACATGATACTCTTCGGTGCTGACAATCGCCCTTCCATGTTAGACAAAGTCCTGTATGATTCTTGGAAAAGTAGAATGGAATTATACATGCAAAATAGAGAGCACGGAAGAATAATACTTGAATCAGTTGAAAATGGTCCTCTCATTTGGCCTACGGTTAAAAAAAACGGTGTGATCAGAACTAAGAAATACGCTGAATTATCTGTTGCTGAGAAAATTCAAGCTGATTGTGATATGAAAGCTACCAATATCATTCTTCAAGGTCTTCCTGTTGATATCTATTCACTTGTGAATCATCACAGAGTTGCTAAAGATTTATGGGAAAGAGTTTAATTATTGATGCAAGGTACATCTTTGACAAAGCAAGAAAGAGAGTGTAAGCTGTATGATGCATTTGATAAGTTTACTCACATCAAGGGGGAATCACTTGATTATGAAAAATTAAATAGACTAACTGAAGATTTTGAACAACGTTTTTCTCCACAACAAGAATTATCAGCTGAACAAGCGTTTTGGTTTCATATACTCAATCCATCCATTGAACCTTCTTACACACCACCTGTCATAGTGGATGTTCCCAGTAAACTACCTAAGGTGAGTTTAGTGAATGCAAGCCTTAAAAAGCTTAAATTTCACCTCACTCAGTTTGACTCAGTGGTGAAGAAGAGAACAACACCTAGTGCTCTTGAAAAAGGTGAATGGGGGTTTGAACATACTAAAGCTGTTTTTAACAATGAAATTATTCCATTTCTAACATCTTTAAAAGACATCTTCAATGTGTTTGATAAAGATATTCTAAATGAAATAACAGAAGTTCAAACAGTTTTTGACCAAATGGAAACGGCTGTTCAACAGTTTTCAGTTGATAAACAATGTTTGGAAATTGCTAAGAAAGAAATACTTTTGGAAAATGATCGACTCTTACAAAAAATCATGTCTCAAGATGTACTGTTAACTGTGATGAATTCTATGTCTTTGAATAATGATTCTGTGAATATGGAAATGAAAAAGTGTGATTCATGTGAAAAGTGTTTGAATCTTGATGCTGAGCTTTCCAAATCAAAACAAGCATATAATGATCTTTTGAAAAATTACTCACAACTTGAAAAACATTGTATTTCTTTAGAAGTATCAATGCAATTAAAACAAGAAGTTTTTCAAAAAGATGAATCTTATGTTAGTCAAAATGATGTTGAAATTCCTGAATATTTTGAAATCAATGATTTGAAAGCTCGGCTACAAGACAAAGACACGACCATTTGTAAGTTGAAGGATACCATCAAATCTTTGAGAAAGAATACCAAGGAAGAGAATATGAATCATCATAAATGTGAACTTGAGCCCATAAATGAAGAATTGGAGAACGGTGTGGCAAAATTACTTTCTGAAAATGAGCGTCTTTGTAATGAAATTAATCATGTGAAACAGATTTTTAAAGATCAGTTTGACTCAATCAAACAGACACGTGTTCGTCATAAAGAACACAATGACTCTTTAATTAACAAGCTGAACTTAAAATCTGTGGAAAATGAGGATTTAAAAGCTCAAATTCAAGACAAGGTTTTTGTGATAACTTCATTGAAAAATGATTTACGAAAATTAAAAGGGAAAGAAATTGTTGAACATGTTGTACACACACCTTTTGCCACCACTATTTCTCTAGGCATGTTCAAACTTTGATTTAGTACCATTGCCTCCTAGGTTATTGCAAAATAGGAAAGTTCATTTAAACTATCTTAGACACACTCAAGAATAAGCTAATACTCTTCGGGAAATAGTCGAACGTGCTAAGGCAAAACAACCTTTAGATAAAGAGTTAGAATTGGCCTGTAAGCATACCACAAGAATTCAAGAGTTTCTTGTGTATGTTCAAGATACGTGCCCTAATGTGATAACACCTAGTACTAAGAAGGTTGTTGTCACACCCATGAACAATGTCAGGAAAGTTAGGTTTAGTGAACCTCTCACGTCCTTAAGCAACATTAAACAGGTAGAGTCTTTCAATACATCAGATTCTAACACACATGTGTTGTCTTCTACAGGAGTGAAGTGTTCTACTAGTAATTACGGATCAAAGCCTCCTGGCAATAAAAAGAATGACAATATATCTCAAACACCAAGTAGGAACAAGAAGAATAAAGTAGAAGCCCAACCTAGGAAAGTTAATAAAAAGAATCGTGTTGTTAAGCCTGTTTGTGACGTTGATGTTAAGCAGTCACTGTCAAAAGCGAATTCTAAAATTCTATGTGCTACTTGTAATAAATCTATGTTTGATGGTGTTCATGATAAATGTCTTCTTGATCTTGTGCAAAATGGGAATAACCGTACTAAATCTGCTAAGAAACATAAAAGACAAAATGTTTGGAAACCTACGGGTCATGTATTCACTGAAGTAGGATTTAAGTGGAAACCAACAAGCAGAACTTTCACTATAGTTGGTAATTCGTGCCCTTTAACTAGGATCACCTCAACTAACGTAGTGCCTCCTAAGCAAACCACTTCCCACTCAGATGAAATACAAAAACCAGAGTTAAAAGTCTATAGCAGGAAACCCAAAAATGTTAAAAACATAGGTTCGAGTAAAATAGCTAAGATTGTAGAATCTAAGAATGCTAACCACTCGGAACCCAATCAAACTTGGGGATCCAATGCTACAGATATTATATCGTCTTCTTCTCTTGTCATGATAGGTTGTCCATATTGTACTCTGGTATCTGGACTCCGGTTGTTCGAAACACATGACAGGGAATCGCTCTCAGCTCATGAACTTTGTCAGTAAATTTCTGGGTACTGTTAGATTCGGGAACGACCAGATTGCAAGGATTATGGGGTATGGTGACTATCAACTGGGTAATGTTATTATCTCAAGGGTATACTACCTTGAGGGGCTTGGTCATAATTTGTTTTCCGTTGGACAATTTTGTGATGCGGATCTTGAAGTTGCATTTCGGAAAATCACTTGCTTTATTCGCAATTTAGAAGGTGTTGATCTACTATCAGGGTCCCGTGACACTAATTTGTACACAGTTTCCATTGATGACATGCTTAAAACATCTCTGAATTGTCTTATATCCAAAGCGTCAAAGACTAAGAGCTGGTTATGGCACCGTCAATTATCTCATCTCAACTTTAGTACTTTGAACAAGCTAGCTAAAGACGGTCTTGCACAAGGAATTCCTAGACTTAAATTTCAGAAAGATCATTTGTATTCAGCATGTGCATTAGGAAAAAGCAAAAAATCATCTCATCAACCCAAAGTTGAAGACACTAACCAAGAGAAACTATATCTTCTGCATATGGATTTGTGTGGCCCGATGCGTGTGGCTAGTATTAACGGGAAAAGGTATATCTTAGTAATAGTCGACGATTACTCAAGATTTACCTGGGTTAGATTTTTGAAGACAAAAGATGAAGTCATGCGGCCATCATCAAATGTATTAAAAACATACAAGTTCGTTTGAATGCCACAGTCTAAAATGTTCGAACAGATAATGGAACCGAATTTGTCAATCAGACACTTCGTGAATGGTATGAAAGTGTTGGCATCTCGCATCAAACTTCTATAGCTCGCACTTCTCAGCAGAACGGTGTTGTCGAAAGGCGAAATC
>BQNB010151488.1:0-15894 GCA_026074375.1 Tanacetum coccineum | reverse complement strand
TGCTCAATTACCTGAGATAAACATGCTAAAAAGATCAACATAATGGTTGAGTGATATTCATAGGTTTATAACAAACAGTTTGAATACAAGTTATCATAATAGTGGGTTACGTTGTTATACACCCATAAGTGTAATAATTACAATGAGTACAATTATTATGGAAAATAGTTTGAATACAAGTTATCATAACAGTGGGTTACGTTGTTATACACTCGTAGGTGTAATAATTGCAATGAGTACAATTATTATAGAAAATAGTGTTATTGCCCTAAGCTCGTGACATTAATACGTTAACATGGAAATCATCGTAGTGACATTGGTTGAGGAACAAATGTCCCCGTGGAAAGGTAACTTGTCAAAGTTACCCATTGAGTCAAATATAGTGCTATTGGTACCAAAAGTATAGGCACAACAACGGGAGTCGTCACACCTCAATAGATCTATCCACAATATTCGCGTTCACTCGCAATGCAAGTAATTAATGATTCATGATATGGAAATAGTGGCACTGGAAGGTACTTAGGCAATAATATATCTGGATAGCATACAGTTGGAAAAACACTTGCATTCATGGTTTAAGCATGTATCCCCCTTGCGGGTTTATAAAGTATTCAAAAGATTAAAATGCGAGGCTATGAACTCACCTTAACAGGGAAATCTGATTGATGGCAAAAGTATATCGAGTGAAAGTAACGACCTTGTCATGCAACCTGGGGTAATATGTCAAGTCTTAGTGTGATGGTTTATGTTTCAAAACTTCATAAAGTATTAATTGATTTATTAATTTATGAAAATATTGTATCACTGTTCGGGCTATCATAATCCAGAGGCTATGTAGTATCGTTTGAGGAGCCAGGGCACTTTAAATCGTAAACCCAGCAAACTCGTCAAAACAAATACCCAAATGGAACCCCTCACATGAAACTCCCTCCAGTAAACGTGACTTATAAGATTTTAAGTTTCTTTAAAAGCTAGTTGATGATAAATTACGTTAAATATATAACGTAATTGATTTATAATGCGTCGATCGATGATTAATAAACTGTAATAAAATGTGTTGGGTTTTAATAAAATTGAGTTTTGTAATATTAATATATATTTTTATAATTTATAGAAAATATTCTTACTTTATATTTTTTTTAAGTTTTGCAAAATGGCCATATATATACATTGATTTATAAACTTTTACAGGTTTTGTCCTTTATATAATAAAGTATATATTAATTTTAAACTTTAACTTTGAATCTGGCAGTTAGGTCACTCTATAGTTATAAATTTAGAACAATGGTCTTTCAGCCCTTTAGTTATAGATTTTCAGAAAGTTACGATATTATACCCTATGCATGAATATTATTTGCAAATTAAGTCCAAAAAATCCATGTAAGCTTATTTTAGGATTTACATATGATATTTGCAAGTTATAGCTTATTAGAATAAGAAATATAAGATGTTTCTAACATACCAAAAGTTTTAGAAAAAGGATTCGTTAGCCTAGAAACATCAACAATTGGGTCATTTTTTGGGTTTAATCAAAAACACATGGGTTTGAGGATTCAAGGCTTCAAACAAGAGTTTATATATGAATTTAAGAGTATTATGAACATTCTAAAATAAATTATGAGTTTATTGAACAAGATTTTGAGCTTACTTGAGCTAAAATGGGTCGAATACGGGGTTTTTAGGTTCGTACGCCTAGAAACAACTTCAAGGCTTCCTTCTCTTGATCCTTGGCTTCTATTATGATTTTAGGGACTTCACTTGATCTTCTACTACTGCTAGAGAATGGCTAAAACTTCATTTGAGAGTGTGTGTTTGAGTTTGAGGTGTGATTGAAAAGTATGTGTATGTATGCGTATATATAGTGCTCAAACACCCTTGGTGGCCAAGTTTTCTTAGTGTGGTGGCCAAGGGTTGTAGGTTAGTGACTAAGGAACATCTAGGGTGAGTAAGATGGACTTTTAGGATGAGGTGTAAGGATGTGGAGGGGTTTGAAAATCAATGAATGGTGACAAGTAGCTTACTTAGTGTGTAAGTTGTGGTAGTAGCTTACAAGGAGGTGCTGGAGTTGCTTGTAAGGTGCTGGAGTGATGGTGATGTGGTGGTAAGGTCATGGTGATGAAGGTGGTGGTGAGTCATGGAGGAGCTTGAGGTGTTTATTTAGTTTATACATGGTTGTTTTTGGACAACCAACATCAGTCCTGGTAATTTGGTTGTCATTTACAAACCGTAATTCCGATCAAGCTCAAACCAGTGAGCATGGTTAGATATTTGAGTCCTCTATAACTTTTAGTTTTACATATTCATGGGTTACTATACAAAAATCTAGAGATAACAGCCATTTACTACAGGTGTGCAGAATTTGCGCACCTTTGCCATTTCGGCTATAACTAATTCATCCGACGTTGAATCGGGGTGATTCAATCTGCAAAATGATCACAAGACATAGGGCTACAACCTAGTGTTTTTATTTAATATCAAGAACCTACTAATTTTTCCCAGATCTTATGTTTTATTAACGAATCAGATTCTGAAACCTATGAACTAGTTTAAGGTGTAGCGGGTTTGCTATGGTTTTATGATTTTGGTTTAGGGTTAGATGAATTATGGTTTTAGGATTAGGGTTTAGAATGATTTAGGGATTAGGTTTAGGGTTTAGGAATTGTGCATTGGGTGTTTGTACCTTATGTTACAGTGGTGGTAAGATATAAACATGATTTAGGAGTTAAAATGACCTAGTTTGTATTTCATGCACAATTTGACTTGTACTTCTTTGAGCTGTTTGAAGGTTGTACTAGGGTTTAGGAGGGAAAAGATATTCAAAACTTTGTCATTGTAACTTGTACACATGCTTTGAACATTTGTACACTTGTTTTGACATGTAATTAGGGTTTTTGGAATAAACGTTAATGTATAATGCTTGTTTTGGAATAACGTTGTAATCAGGTAAGTTAAATGGTTAAAATGATTTGTTAAAGAGACTTGACTTATTAGGGATGTTTACATGATTTAACATAGATATAGATGGCATTGGTAGTTTGGTGAGCGCGTTATCTTTAGTTATGTAACTATGTTAATAATGGATTTAAAGCAAAATTCATTGTAAAAAAAGGTTGGTATATACTTTATTTGATGGATGTTTGCATTGCATCTAGGTAATAGTTGGTATTTACATTGATGGAAAATTAACGGGTGTTATATGTGGATATTGACATTGGTAATATTCTATTTTCTAATATTATTGTCCAATTAAACCCTGGCAAAAAGGAAAGGAAATCGAATATTTGCTATACAAGATATTTATCTCTTATCATTGAACATTTTCTGGGAGAAGCCTACAATGATGACAAACTCAATACTTTCAAACCCCATCACATCAGTGTCACTTCTTTTAAAACACCATATGAGAATGAAGTTCCTTTAACTGCTCATATGTGCAAAGTGGCAAATATTTCACCAAAACCTTTCAAGTCTTTGCTCCCTCCCTCTGGGGATGTGAATACTGATGACATCATTGATAGGTCCTTGTCCAGGACCAATGTGTAGCCTGCCACACAGTCCAAATTAATAACTGACAAAAGGTCAAAAAAGAAAAAAGCCCAGCTTCCTCGAAACCAAAGACTTTGAAAATTGTCAGGGAATCATATCCATCTCCACAAGTCGCTGCTATTCAACCTGCTGAGGAACCAGCGACCACCGCTGATATCACCCAGAGTATAAATGCCTCCGAATCCGCAGAAGAGTTAGGAAACTAGCCAAAGCCAGCTGATGCCGAAAAGGTAGCAATTAATTTAAATAAGGGGCACTGCAAGCAACCACTCTCAAACTTCTCTAGGAGAGAGTGGTGAAGAATATGGCTACCCCCAACCCAATAAAGAGTCAAAGTCAGCACTTACATTCCAAATTTTCTATACACTCTAAGTCTTCACACAGGGAATGATACTCCTAGGTTTATACCGCCTGATGTTGACCCAGAAAACTCAAGACTTTGCCAGGATTAACACATCTAGTGCATGAAAGTCAGACCCCTGTATGAACTGAACTTCACTCAGACCCAGAGGTCCTTGAACCAATCAAAAGATTCCTAAGGTCTTAGACCTTTGGGGGGACCGAATAATCACACTCTGTCTTCCTAGTTGCAGCGTACTGGCGATCCATCTCTATATTACAAACTTAAAATGAAAAGAGTCCCAAAAGTCTTAGGCTTTTAAGGGGACTGGATAATCATACCCAGTCTTCTTAGGGGCATCGAATGGCGATCCTTCCTTACATTACAAATTCACCTTTTCAACTAACCATTTTATGTAGGTACATGAAAATATTGTGAAGTGAATAAGAATGATGACATAACCATTGGGTCTAGGATTAAATCGATGGGTGATGCCTTATTTGATGAGTTTGGTGGGGCAGATGCTAATTTGGATGCTAATGAGAGCCCATTTGACACGGAGTTAGAAATAAAGTTCATTGGGAAAGAGGTTCCTAAATTCATATATATTGGCTCTCAGGTCAATGAAGGTGACACTCAGGGCACTGGACTCTCTATTTTTGATCAAGTTATTCTGACGACTGACTTAATATAGATTTCATGCTAGTGATGAAATTAGGTGCATTGTTCTAGGTATGAAGATGGGGAGTCTCAATAATGATGATATTTTCTATTTTGCATAAGGTAAGGCTGTCCAAGGCTTGTTGAGGCAAGCTATGATAATGTGATTGATGAGTTGATGAATGGCTTAAAGTTTATGATTGGGTGATCTGAATGCTTTCGGCTGATAAAGCCATTTCAGTCAGGACCCCCTTGGTCATTTTCTTAAAGAACTCAGATCTCGACTGCTAGGGTTTAACAATCTTGAGTCCTCCTTAGCTCAGCGGTGTGGCTGACAAATATCTAGGACTCTGTGCCTATATTAGTGGCTGATGCATTTGAAGAGAGCGTACCTGAATTATTATTTGAGACCATTCAAGAACATTCTTCCTCAGATCATCAAGGACTCTATCAAACAAGCTCTTCCCAAGTTTGACAAAAGAGTCAAGAAGACTCTTAATGCTGAAATTCCTGAGTTACTTATAAAACCACTGAACAATGATTTCAATCTCCTTAACAAAAAGGAAGACAATCAGGTTTGATTATTTTCAGGAGTCGCTAGCCATGAATGATTTAGTGCGACAAGATTATATTTATCATTTAATAACCGGTTACATGTATAAATAATCCATATTAGTCTTTTTGGGAACTACTGTACACTTTAGATCAGTTTCACTTGTTATAAGTATTCAATCATATGTATTATTTTTTTATTTTTTTACAAAGGTAAAATAGTTTAAATAAAATGAAAAGTATTTACAAACAAAGACCAAGAAAAAGACTATTTAGGACAAACCCCTTAAATAATCCATTCCTTTCTAGAGAGCAAAAAAAAAAAACAAGCTTGGACAAACCCCAAGTCTATAGTAGACTGCTATTGAATACAACTCAACTAATACAAATAAAAAACTAATAGCCCCAAACCAATTGATATCTTCAAGAAATCCCATATACTTCAATAGCAGAACCATACAAATAGAGTCCATAAGCAGCGGTCTAAACTTTCTCCACAAGCTACATAAAGAGAAAGCAGTGCCTAGCCTCATCCAATAAGTCTGCCACATTAAAAAACCTCCCCTGTAAAACCTATTAGGACAAAACCAAGAAAAGGAAAAAGACTACAGAAATGGCAAGGATAGACAATGCAAAGGATTGTAGAGTTGTGCCTAGGAATGTGAACCCGGTAAATGTAAGGAACCCAACACATGCTCGTGGAGCATGCTATAAATGTGGGAGTACCGTCCATATCAAACCGGCATGTCCTAGATTGAATAGAGCACAAGGACCAGGAGGAAACCTTCCAAACCAAGTTGTTGCTAATAATGGGGGTCAGGGTCGTGGAAATCAAGGGAACCAAGCTAGGGGTAGGCATTCATGTTGGGAGCAGATGAAGCTCGCCAGGATCCAAACATTATGACGGGTACGTTTACTTTAAACAATCATTTTGCCACTACTGATGAGGTGTCATTTTATACACTTTTTCGGGGTCGTTTAACCCTAAAATCGTGCATTTATGACCAAAATAGGTACTTAATTGTTTCTTTTCAGGTATTTAGCATTTGAAAGGCATTTGGAGGAAATACACGTGACTTGGGCTCATTTGGAGAAGAAACAGACAAGACTACAGACCAACACCAAGACTCTTAAAGATTTGTGCTCACAGAGCCTAGAGACGGCGTCACCAACTGTACACGATGCCATCACAACCCACTTTGTGATGGCGTCACAAACTTTCATGATGGCGTCAGCACGCACCGACTCGCACGCAGATCTAGAATATTCTACTCATGACGGCGTCACGATTAAAACACGACGCCGTCATAGCGATTTATCTATATATACAAATCCGTTTTTAGGGTTTTAGTTATGTAACTTTAGAGTAAAAGAAAGGGACGAACCTTAGTTCGTTTAGCAGCTGTTAGGGACAATTTTAGGGCCTCAAAACCCTATTGTACTTCCTTCAATTCATGTTTTAATCAAGTAAGACTATCTTAATCATTTAATATGTCATGTTGTGTGATTCTTATCTGTTCTTGCTTTATCTTTAACATGCTTGGCTAAACCTTCTATTGTGTTCATTTATGATTGTATGAAACCTAGAATGTAGATCTTAGTGGTGTTGCTTCTTGTGATGAATATGCATGTTAGGTCTTAGAAAACTAGCTTTTGTCTGTATCACTGTTGACATTTCTAGGAAAACATGATTGTGTAAAAAGGATACCATCGGGTAACAGTCTTCTTACTACCTTGCCTCTTAATATGGTTGATCCACTTTTAATATATTTTAAATGCATTTAATATACTATTGGGGGCCGGGTAATAGTCTTCATACTACCTTACTTTGTGTTCTACTTCAACGGAATATTAAATAGACTGCGGGTTCATGTAATTCGTTCATGACTTAGGAAATAGTTACATAGATCATATAAAGTGTGACACAACAACAACACTAGGAGATGCAATCTAGGGAGTAATACATGATTAAATGAACACAATCTTTTATTATATTGTTATCACTAGTAGCTTAGTTTATTATTTAGTTTAATAGCTAAAACCAACCAACCTCTCAAATATATGATTTTACATGCTTTCCTATAAACATAAAAATACAAAAATAATATTCTCTCAACTCTTAGAATTCTGTTAGACCGTGATCAAGCCTTCCCAACATAATCCCCTAGAGAACGATAACAACCCCCGAGTCTTGCCTATACTATTATTACAACGGTTAGGTACTCTGCCTAGGGAGTTGTAAAATTTCTTGTAGAAGTCCCTTACGATAACCGCAACAAGTTTTTGGTGCGGCTGCATGGGGAATAGTTAGGTTTTGATCATAGTTTAGCTTAGTTCTATTTGCTTGAATCCTTTCAAGTAAGATTTAATTTCCGCATATTAGCTTTCTCGTAGTCTATCTTTTCTTCGTGTTATTTGTTTTGTAACCCATTCTCGTCAACCTCCATGGGATACGAGAATCCTATCCGCACTCTAGGATACTAATCCAAACCTAGCCATGAGAGCTATAGGAATACTATCGAGCTCCCCCATAGGGAACAACATGGTACCTCTTCGATCCGACACCATCCGTTTGGTGCAAAACGGATGCCCATTCCATGGACTTCGGTTTGAGGATCCAAACCAACACCTCAAGGATTTCTTAAAACTAGTGGACTCACTTGACCTTGATGGTGAAAATAGGGAAAGAACACGCTTGCATTTATTTCAATTTTCCCTTCGCGATCAAGCTAGCAATTGGCTTGAATGCCTTCCAGCAGGATCCATCACCACATGGGAGGATCTTACTACCTGATTTCTTGCTCAACTCTTTCCACTAGGAAGGACCACAAAACTCCGCAATGATATCCTAATGTTCCAACAACATCATGGAGAATCTTTATCCAAGGCATGGACTCGTTTCAAGGACTTACTCCAAAAAGTCCCTCATCATGGCATAGACCTTTGGCTCCAAGTATAAATCTTTTATGACCATGTCAATCCTGTCACAAGACGAGCCATTGACCAATCGGCTAGTGGTAAGTTTCATGACCGAAATGTCAAAGAATCCTAGGCATTATTGGAGGACCTCGCTCTCTATGACAACGAAAGTTAGAATGAACCAATGGATTTCTCTAAGCCAGTCAAGGCAATCGGTTTGCCTCAAGATGTCCCGAGTACATCCGACCGCCATCTCATCGAGCTTAAAAGTCAAGTCCAACGCTTAATGAAAGCTCATCTTGCTCCGACACAACCTACTCAATTGAACAAAATCACTACCTCATGTGAGATCTGCAGTGGTCCCCATGACACTCAGTATTGCATGGAAAATCCTAAACAAGCCTTTGTTGAATATGCATCCTCTGGTACTTATGAAGCACGAGGTAAGTGGTATACTTTCAAGCCTAAGTAAGACAATCTTGGTGACACCTAAAATCCATAATGGAGAAGTCACCCAAACCTTAAGTGGAGACAACCCCAAAATTCTCAAAATAATTTTTCAAACCTACATAACCGGTTCCAACCTAACGGTTCAATCCCAAACCCGGTTAAGAACCCGAAACTAAGTACTTATCCAGTTTTGTCTACTCGTTCTTACCCAACTAAAGACTCACAATGCTCAACTCAAACCCACGGTTCGGTCAACACCATCACAATCCATACCGAGCAACAAATCGCCTCTTATGATGACGGAAAAAAAGAGAATATGGAAGAAGAGGACGACCCAGAAAATTTCCACGTCAACCCTCCTACACCACCCGATCTATCCGTTACATTCATCACTGAAAAAATCCTCAGATTCAATTCATTCTTCGAATCACTCGGATTGGTTCCCCCATCATCAAACACTGAACTCATTTGCACCAAAGTGGAAGATGGCAACGTAATGTTTATTGAGATTGTCTCGAAGGATGACAATTCCGGCAAGGAGGAACCCAAAGCAGGAGAGCAAGAAGTGGAGTATTTTGACATATTCCGGACTAGGAGTAAACTCGTATATCACAAGTACCTCATGTGTGGCCCAATCCCTTTAATATTTCTATGAAACCCCATCATTATGGAAGGATGCCCTTCGAACCTCTAGATGCCATGCAACATTAGGCATGTACATGTTGAAAAAGCCTACATTGACCTTAACTCCCCTCTAAATATCATGACCCGAATGATGTATAATTGGATCATGAGGAGAAAACTCAACCCTAGGGAAAATACGAATGGATTAAAGGAATGCATGTCTTCGTAGAAAACTTCACCTATATCATGGACTTCATGATTATTTAGGACATTAGCTTAATTATAGACCCTAGGCTGTCACAAGTAGTACTAGGGAAACCTTTTATGGAAATATCCAACATGACTCACGCCCCACCTAAAGGAATAGTCAGGTTCACCAACAGAAACAATGTAGTTGCCTATAAGATGCCCCATAAGATAGAACAATACGACTCATTGTCGAACCTAGAAAAAGAGCATACAAAATTAGTCTACCTTAGGAACGAAGAAGACAAGAGGAGAGGAGTAGAGTATGTAATGAGCAAAATATTAGGATTATACAAAGAATGCCTAGAACTCAGACCCGAATACCTAACTGGGATGGACGAGGAAGGAGAAGTCACGTAAGAACGTGTGACTTCGAGTCTAGCTACAAGACTCATAAAATAAAGAAAATCACTTCTTAGGAGGCAACCCAATTTTACTTTTCCCGCACATTAGAAGTGTCATGTGTTTTATTCTTTTCATTTTATTCTATCATGTTCGAACCCCAATCTTGTAATCATGCTTTGTTTTGTTTTTAACCTCGTCTTAATTTCAATAAAAGGTATTTTGCATATAATAAGTGCAGGAGAATTTATCTGATTTTTGAACCAAGTTCAAGCATGTTAAATAAATTGTTTAGATTAATTCGTGTCAGTTTCGAGTCATATGAGTAAATTGTCAAATCTCAGGTTTTATGCAGCTATTTGTACAGGAATTAACTTATGGAATCAAGTGCAGGAAAATTTTCATCAAAAACAAAATTTTCGTTTTCACAGAGCGTGGAGACGGCGTCATGATTAACATGCGACGCCGTCACCATGACACATGTGACGGCGTCAGGATATCCCTGACGGCGTCAAACGCCCAGGTCTAGAAAACTTAAAGTTTTTAATTATTTTTGAAAATAAAACTTGCATAACATTTAAAATATGTACTCTTCTGTTATAAACTTGCAAAACTAATGAGTTTGACAATTCTCTCATCCTATCTTCACTGCTTTATCGAGTCAAACCCTAAATTCACATTGTATATTATTATATCACACATTTTGTTGGGATTAAAAGTCTTCTTGAAGTTACTGCTGTTAAAATATTAGTTACTGCTGCTAAGTATAAATTAGCGCTGTAAGTAATCTTAATGAAAAATATGCTTAGTTAGTACTGCTAGTGTATATTACTACTGCTAGTTACTACTGCTAGTAATGTTAGTACTGCTAGAGTAATATTAGTACTGCTAGAGTAAAGTTTGTACTACTAGTGTAACTTAGTACTGTTGGTAAAGATTGAAGAAAACTTTCTAAGTAGTTAATGTTGCTTGTACACAATTAGTGCCGCTGGTACAAAAGTTTCTACTATTGGTATTGAAAGTTAATGCTAGTGAAAGATTACAACTGCTAAAAGGATAAAGACTACTCAGAGAAAAGAGAAAAGATTGCTTATGGGATATGTATGAGATATTTTTGTAAAAGATACGTATAAGTTATTTGTTTAGAAGATCATGATAACTTAAGAGAATATTGTAATCCCATTAGGACTCTTTGGTGTATAAAAGGAGGTCCTAGGGTATAGAATTCAATGTATCAATATCAGTATCAGTATCAAAGTATCAAATAGAGTCATTCATAGAATTGTCATAGCTTCAAGGTTTTGTAACCCTAACACTATTAAGAGTGTTCGTATTCTATTGAGGCTGAAAGTTTGATAAACTGTTTGTTATTGATCTTATTCATTACTATTTCATTGAAATTCTTTTTAGTATCATTGACTAGATTCCGCATAGTCTTTGATATTTACAATCAAAGTTTCTATCATAGTTGTTTTGAATTTATTCAATACAACTTAGCCTTGTACAAGCTAAGCAAGATCTATTCTATTGGGATCAATAAGTGGTATCAGAGCTTGAGAGAAGCTTTAAATAAGAAGAACCAATACTACACACAAGATCTACTTTTTCAAGAAGCAATGGATTCTCAATCTACTCAAACCGTCAAGCTACCCATACTCCCACCTGGTGAGTATGATTTCTAGTAGATGAGGATGGATCAGTACCTACAGTGCATTGATTACACTCTATGGGAGATCGTAAAAAATGGTAATGCACCTATAGTAACAAAAATTGTTAACGGTAAGGAGACTGTTATCCCTCCTACAAGTGTTGAAGAGAAGGCACAAAGAAGGGCAAAGTTAAAAGCAAGAAGCACTTTGTTGATGGCTTTACCTAATGAGCATCAACTAAAGTTCAACTCATACAAGGATGCTAAGACACTGATGCAGGCTATTAAGAACAGATTTGGAGGTAATACTGCTACAAAGAAAACTTAGAAAAATCTTCTAAAGCAGCAATATGAAAACTTTTCTGCATCCAGCTCAGAAGTGATTGAGCAAACCTATGAAAGGCTTCAAAAGCTAATTAGTCAACTACAGATGCATGGTGAAGTTATCCCTCACGAAGACATCAATCAGAAGTTCTTAAGAAGTTTGTCACAAGAATGGACTATGCATACTATTGTGTGGAGAAACAAACCAGAGATTGAGACATTGAGTTTGGATGACCTCTTCAACAACCTGAAGGATTATGAATCAGAGGTCAAGGGGACATCTAGATCAACCACAAACTCTCACAATGTAGCCATTCTGTACTCTAGCAGCACTAACAGTGCAACTAGAGCAGTTAATACTGCTCAAGGTGTTAATACTTCTAGCACTCAGGGTACTGCTGATAGCTTAACAACTGTTGAAAATTTGAGTGATGCTGTGATTTATTCCTTCTTTGCTAGCCAACCAAGTATTCCACAACTAGATAATAAAGATCTACAACAAATCAATGCTGATGATCTAGAAGAGATGGATTTGAGGTGGAACATTGCTATGCTAACTATGAGGGCAAGAAGATTCCTAAAGAATACTAGAAGGAAGTTGGACATGGCCAACAAAGAAAGAATTGGGTTTGACAAGTCCAAGGTGGAATGTTTCAACTGCCAAAAGAAAGGACACTTTGCAAGGGATTGCAGTGTTGATCCCAATGAACAGATCTTAAACTCCTTAGCTTGATGTAAGGTTTGGTTGTATTAGATAGATCTAGGACAACTATGATTTAAGCTAAGATTGAGAATATCACAAACTATGCGGAATCTAGTTTGTAATACTAAGAAGAACAATGAAACACTAAAACAATTAAAGATAAATAGTTTATCAAACTTTCAGCCTCAATATATTAAATATGAATACTCAAAAGTATTAGGGTTAGAAGAACCTTGAAGCTATGACAATGACTCATTTTGGTACATTGAATTCTATACCCTAGGACCTCCTTTTATACACCAAGGAGTCCTATAAGGCTTACAATACTTTCCTAAGTTATCATGATCTTTTAAACAAGTAACTTATACATATCTTTTACAAAAATAACTCAATACTTATCTTCGTAAGCATTCTTGTTCTCCAATCCTTTCTCTTGTCTTTATCCATTTGACAGTAGTAACTTTTCCAAGCAGTTGTAATCTTTCAGCAGATTAAATCAGCAGCATTAACTTTTGAACTAGCAACACTAACTGAGTAAAAGTAGTAGTAAGTACTTAGAATATTTTTTTCATTTTTCATCAGCAGTTCTAAGTTACACTAGCAGTACTAAATTTATGCTAGCAGTTGCAACTTTACTCTAGCAGTACTAACATATACTACCAGTACTAACTTTTGTACTAACAATACTAATATATACTAACAGTGGTAACTAGCAGTAGTAACTTTATACTACTAGTACTAACTACTTAGCATAATTTTCATTAGTATCACCAATAGTACAAAGTATACTTGAGCAGTATTAACTCTAAGAATCATCTTGAAGTCTTTAAATCCCAACAATCCTCCCCTAAACTTGATGTTCATCTTCTGAATCTTTAAGTTTCTTCATTAAAAGTCTTCATCACTATCAGGAGGATGCATTCAAACACTTCATTAACCCTTTTACTGCTTTATCATAAGCTTGAAGTTTCTTGTTGAGCATATTTGTGATTGTTATTGGTGTAAGGGAATATCTCTTCTCAACCAACATAAAGATGTGTAGATTTTTAAATCTCACAAAGTGCACTCTACAAGAATCAATTAGCTTCCAAACATTCACTTTGTATCCCTGTAGACTCCTCCATACTTCACTCTTTATGTCAGGTTCAAGCATTACTTTCAGATCACCCCAGAACACTCTTTCATAATCATTCTCTGGCCTTGTATTCCTATGTTTAGTTTTCACCAACTTCTAAAGAGTCTCTAAGTCTTCTTTATTAATGTTCTGAATCATCTTAATCATTTATGAATACTTATTTGACCTTCCATCAGCTCTTATCAAGTGATAAAATCCCTTCTATCCTTCTTTAACAATCTTATATGCAACAATCATTGGAGGTTTGGTAGCTAGAGGTATAGCATCAATTCCTCATCATCTTGAACTATCTCCATATGCTTTTTCATCTCAGCTTCATCATTTTCTTCAGCTTCTTCATGCTCATCTGTCTCTTTATCATCCTCCATTCTTTGTCTTTTGGAAGATTCTTGTTTCTGCTCATTCCCTGCTCTTTTCTTACCAATTGATTTCTTTTTGCTGCCTTTAACTTTCTTTTCACTGCTTTTTACTTCTTCAGAATCCATGGGTTTAAATTTTTTTATCCAACCCATTGTCTTATCAAAAGCCTTTTGGATTTCTTCATAACTCTTATTCTTCAACTGCTTATGAGTAAATCCTCCAATATTCTTCAAATAAATGCACATTTGATTCCTTCTCTGACCTTTTGTTAGTGGCTTTATTCTCTTTTCTTCTGCTCTTAACTTAGCAAAATGTCTCTTCCTTTCATTCATTAGTTCCATAAACAATTGACTTTTCTTCAATAGTCAATTCACCTTGCTCTTGTTTCTGTAATCTTTTACACAACTCATAGTCTGCATCCATCATGGCTTGCACATTGTCCCATTCTTCAATTTTTGCTAAAGTGGCTTGTTCTTGTAATTTAACATTCTCTCTTTCAAGCCTTGCTGCTTCTTGTTCTTCAGCATCTAGCCTTCTTGCAAGCTCTTCATCAAGCCTTATTTGATCCTTTTTATTCAAAGGAACTTCAGGTTCAACCATCTTAGCTTTCCCTTTATCCTTAATGCTTGAAGAAGATACTGATGTTGGTGTTCTTGTTGTGGTTTCAACAACATCTCTAAATGTAATGCCTTTAGCTTTGGGAATTGTTGAAGATGCTGTTGTGACTGTACTCTATACTGGCTCTTGTATCACAACCTTAGATTTTACACTCTTCAATTTAGCCAATGTTTGAGCTAAGGTAATCTCTACTTCAGTTATAACACGTGGTGACACAATAATAGTAGAGGGAGCAGCACTAGTTTTAATCTCAGTAGTAGAAACTATTTTAGCAGTACCAACTAGAATTGTAATACCAGCAGTAGTAAGTATCTCAGCAGCACTAACCTCTTTAGGAATCACATCATGCTCTTTTTTAGTCATATCATTTTCAGCAAAAACTTCATCACTAATAAGAGCATATGTGTCAAACATTTCTGTATCATTTGACCTCCCCTGAGTTTCATCAACTAAAGAAACTTCAGCATCCTTATTAATGTATTCAATACTCCTCCCCTATTTGGATGCATCCTCTTGAGCACCCAAACCTTCATCATTTGAGGATTCGACTCTCTTTGTGGTACCAACCCTGTACAATCTTTTGAACTTATGAGTTCTCTTGCTGGCCTTCTTCTCAAGCTTCTTCACCCTACTTTTCAAACTAACTATCTCCAAAGCTTGAGTTGTCTTTGTAGTCTCCAAGGCAAGAACTCTATCAGATAATTTGATACAAAGGTTCATCAATTCATGAAGTTGCATTCTATCCTCACCACTTTGAGATGGATCATAGGAATGTTTAGGCACAGACTCCTCATTTGTCTCCTTTTTAGTCATAGGTTCTGTAGAAGCACTAGATTAAGAAACCTTAATATCCTTTCTCTGCTTCCTTCTAGACTATTTCTTCTGGGGTTTAGATGTAGATGGTTAAGTAGTAATAGGTGTCTATTGAGAATCAGTAGGAATGTCTGAATCTACACCCTCTTCTTGATTAGCTTGAACCATCATTGTTGCAAACACGGGTGTTACTATCCTAGAAAAATCTTTTCCTTCTCTCTTCATGTTGGCAAAGATTTTATTTGTGTGTGAAGGGTTAACATAAGTCTCCTTGTGATGTGACATATCACCAAGCTGTTGATTAATAAACACTTGTACAAATGGTGGATACATTAGAAATTTAACCCCTCCCTCTAAGTGCTTTACCATAGCATCAAAAATATACTTGGACAGGTTAAATTTTGGTTTGTCGCCAAGCATATGAGTACAAAGGCTATAGTGCTACTGAATTTGTTCCATGCAGTGGTCTTAGCACTAAGGCATTGCGTAATGGTATGTATCAAAAACTTCCATTGTGGAGAAAAGAAAGCTTCATAGAATGTAAGTTTCGGAGAAGGTTTTTCATACCCCATCCTCGCCAGTTCTTCAAAGATAGTATCAGTTGGCAAACAATC